>JAECUM010013451.1:0-114813 GCA_016617855.1 Megalonaias nervosa | reverse complement strand
TATATAAACAATATCCTATACACGGGTATACGCATTTCAGCATGTTCGAAGTATTATATACATCTAGATAATAAAACATGCACAAATTATCTCTGAATGCAATGCAAAAATTTTTTTTCGGGAGTCTTTAACATATCATTCCAGCTGGTCAAGACATAATTTCTTTAATGAGGTCTTAAAGGAAGCAAAGACATTTGCTTACACATTCTCAGGGGTAAGGCATTTTAAAAGATAGGTGCTGATATAATTAAAAGAATTGAAATGGTTAATTATCGACATCGGAATCTGGAGTTCGTTATTGGTTCTTGATCTGTGATTATGCTCAGTATTTGATGATTTTAGTTCCGTTACTTTAGAGATAAAATCTGGGTTGTGTAGAGACCTATATGTCATGGTCCCTTTACAAAAGAATACTTTTTGTATAGGTATCCATTGTAGGCGTGAAAACAAAACATTTGAGGGAGTCGTAATAGCACATTTCAGAATTATTCGAAAACACTCCTGTGGAATTTGTCAATCCTGAATAGATCATTCCTAGATTTGTTGCCCCAACTGGTACAGTCGTAATCTATCCGTGGTAGTATATACCCCGAAAATAAAGTTCAGATAAGTGGAGGTAGCATGTTCGATAGTAAGCTTAATAGAGCTATTTTTTTGACAACTTTTGCACACATGTGATCGATATGTGAATTCCAGGTAAGGTGTTGATCAATATGGATATCAAAAGGTTTTTGATTTTTAACGTTTACATTCTTTGAAACCATTTTGGGAGAGAAGTAAATACATGTTTGTGGATAGGCCCTGCTTTATTTTGATTTTCGTACATATCGGTTTAGATGCACAAAGATCCATTCTGTTTTGTTGACACCAAATTGATACACATTTGAGGTCATTTCAAATTTGTGTTCAATAAAATATTTACCAGATGAATTCAGTGTAAAATTGTCAGCAAAACAATAATAGTATTAGAGTGTGCTGCATACAAAGATAAGTCATTCATTCCAGTAGAAAAAGAAGAGCTCCTAATACTGAGCCTTGAGGAACACCCCTTTAAATATGACTTCAATGGAAAGAATCTTTACCCGTACAACCAACCTGAACATTGCTAGTGGGATAAACCGCGAGCCAAGTAACTGAACTTGAATAAACGGCTTGAGTTGATCTCAACGAAATCAATTGCTTTTTGTAATAGAAAATCAATAAAGATTCTTCCATTATGTTTGCTGGATTAGATCGCTTGTAGCTATATAAACGTCGTCAATGCAGATGAACATTACAGTTTTTTGTTTGAATCTGGCCGTTATTTTTGGAGGAGTTTATACTTGTTATGATATTAGAAAAGATGCTTGCTGACATGTTTTTTAATAACATTTTAAAGCACAGATATAATAAGTATAGGTAGATAGTTGTGTTATTCGTTTAATTTCCCATATGAATTGACTTTGGAAATTAACATGAAGTTGTGCTATATTTGATTAATTCTTTCAATTAAAACAAAATTGAAAACGCTGACATTTTTGGGGCGAATCATTGAGCAGAATAATGATATCCTAAGATTATTAACAACTTAATTTAACTCACTTACTTTCTTTCTAACTTTATATGGACCATTAAATTTAGCCTGAAGAGGACTTTGAAGTTCGGGTAAGATTGCCAGAACTTCACCAGCAGGCTGAAAACTAATTTCGTTTGTATTTTGTGATAACTTACTTTACTTGGCCTTAGGTAAGAAACCGACACAGTATTAGTCTGCTAAATGGTTTATCGAATGCGGGAATAGGTTGCAGATGAACCTTGGGTATCTTCTAATTGGATTTTCCTATCATTTGACAAGTGTGACAAGATCGACAATATTTACAAACAACACTTGTACTATTCGGCCATTAAACATGATTCAAGAGGTTCTGATACGTCTTATCGACGCCTAAAGTACCAGCATGGGCTTGACTACGAATTGCCTGTCTATAAGACCTAGGAACAACAATCTGATAGCTCACTTACCAGTCGTCAAAGCCGGTACCTCAGGTCGCCTTTATTTCCTCATAATGAGCCCAGTTTTAAGAAAATAACAAACAGGTACTTGTGTGACATCAGCTACTTTAACAGCCCTCTGAAACAAATATAGGATCTCCGGATCTTTTTCCTGTTTGACAATGAGTGACTATCGTTTGTCACCATGATTAAAATGAAGAGAATGAGTAATGAAAAGAAGATCACCGTGATTAATACTTAGTGATTGATCACTAAGAGAAGCAAATGTAACTGAAAGACTGACCAATATGCGTGCCATCTAAAGGAATAATTTCTTGATAAACGTCATTCTCAAGAGCTTTCTTTCTTCTAGCTTTAATAACTGCACCAGCTGGGTATAAGTCAGGGATTTTATTCTCATTAGGATCGACATTCTGATCTAAAGAAGGCTGAGCAGTTACGAGTGGATTAACCACAAAGCTATCCCCAGCTAAATCATTACCTAGTAATAAATGAATACCCTCGATGGGTAAAGACGTTACACTTCCGACTGTCACGGGTCCAGGGACTAATTGTGATGACACATTTACACAATGGAGAAAAATGAAACTTTGTGAATCAAGGAATAATCGTCAGCTGTACCAGCCACATTTTCTAACGTTTCCACCTTTTGCTCATTAAGGTAGCTTTTGACATTACTATGGCTGCAATTATTGAACTATTCCACTAATATGAGCCGTCTGAGGTTATTGTAGTCTTGACCAACCTTTTTGGCTGAGCACTGATCAAATAATTGTCATTGTTTTCTTTTGAATTCGACAAGGGTCTATACAGTTTATTTTCTACAGTTCCTATACACTTATCAGTATGATTCAGGTACCAACTCATAACCTTCAAGATAAATTCCATCACCACAATCGTAATCATCACTTTGTTGTACTGACAGTGAAGTGTAGACTTCACAAGCTTTACCAATATGTAAACTTTGTAATAGTAGAGCCTTGCTCTCTTGGCTATTTCAAGTTTTCAGCAATTGATTCAAAATGAGGAAACTATGTGTCTTCTTCTTTTTCTTTAAAGGGGGATACTAACCTAATATTTCTAGTACACTAAAACTGCAATTGCGTGCAAATGGGTGGGGGTGCTCTGCACCTGCGGTTCTAATTCTTTTAGTTTAAATTGCATTTCCATCTGTTCTTATTTCATTTGCATTTTCCTCTCTCTCTCTCTCTCTCTCTCTCTCTCTCTCTCTCTCTCTCTCTCTCTCTCTCTCTCTCTCTCTCTCTCTCTCTCTCTCTCTCTCTCTCGCTCTCTGCAACTGCATTTCTTTCTCTCTTTCCTCTTTCTGAATCTGAAGCTTTATTAACTCTATTTATATCTGCTGGTTTAATGTTCAGTTCTATTACTTTCATTTGAGACCCTGATACAGACTTACTCATCAAACGTAAAACATGCTTATCCCCCTAAATCTTTTTTCTGCCAAATATTTGACCAAACATTTTTCTATTTCTTGCTTCATTAAAGAAGCCTTCGCCTCAGAAAGATCATATTATCTAGCAACCAACAAGTTTTGTAAACTTCAAAATAATACTTTATTTCCCTAAACTACAAAGTCAAGATTTAAAAGAACATACAGTATTGAAAATTAAATTCAAAATAGTCCTAAAACTTTTATCACAAGTCGTAATGAATGAAAATTCAGCTGAATTCCAGTGGTGTTCCAAATAAATTCTAAATTGAATGTATTGATGTACCTGTAGTTTCGAAGGTGCTAATATGACGATGGCCTGGACTGTGGCGATGTGTTAAATATCTTTTGATGTATCACAATAATATAATCCACAACGCCATTGTCTGAATTCACTATAACTCCTGTTAACGTTTTAGTCCGAGAATATTATTGAGTACTTTGTAATTCCAGAGAATACTAGATTGAATAAATAAATCCACCTAAATTAAAAGCTGAATACAACAATATGAAAGATTTTACTTCGAATGTTAAGGCAAGATTAAATAGGTTTTCAGGTAAACAACATTTAAATTTAAAGCTATGTCACAATAATAGAGCTAGGATGTAGGTCAATATGTTTAGGAATTTCCAAGTGAAAATCTAATATCCTACATCCAGATAGAATTAAACATGATTTCTGCCATTGATATTGATCTGAAAGTTTAACTTATACACATAGAGATATATTAACTGTATATTTTTTTTGTTTGCATAATAAGTTTCTTTATCTAGGTACACCATTAATTTGATGTTGAACAAAGGTCAAGTACAAAATACAGATATTCATAGCATATAATCATGGGGAAAAAACAGCAAACAATGCAGATTAAATATATATGACATCGGATATATACCTCCGACCATATCCTTCCATCACACCGTCCTCATGAACATATTGCAATTCTATAACCTTTGAGCACATCTTAAAGCCATTTTAATTCCAATTGAAAAAGCTTCAAATCTCAATGCATTCGGAGTGGTGTGTGTTATGTATATCTATATTGTGTGCTTAACATTTGTCGATAATTGTAGATTGTACTTTTAGATAATGGTAATTTTTCACGAATACGTTTACATAGATAAGTTGTAAGTATAATGCTGACATATCTTTTGAGTTCAGAAAACTTTAGAAACAGACTTGTTTACAGTTTGATTTGAACTTTCCATAGGAATGACCCACGTCTAGATCAAGTGAAAATGTGTATATACAGGGATTTAGTAAAAATAATTCCTGTTTTAAGGTCAGTCTGTGGGAATAATTTATAGGTGTGCTGTGATTTGAGAGGAATTAGTTATTTCAAAATTCATTGGAAGTACAAATGATCATTGATTTTGGATTAACACATTACTTTGGAATTATTTTATCTCATTCAGTGGCATTCTGGATCTGATCATTGTGATACATCATTGCATTTAAGACTATTCGAATTCATTTGGAACATTGTATAATTTTGGATTGTGATAAGATTTTTAGGATTATTTTGGATTTAATTTATAATAATGTAAGTGTCTCTTCGATGTTCACTTAGTAATTTAAAGAAAAATTGCTTATTGATTTTACTAAACATTTTGGTCTCATTTTCTTTCTATTACTTAAGTTAAGGCCTTAGGGTTGTAACAAGGGCTGATGGGAATATTACTGAAGTAATTACAAAACAACGAACGCATGCACACGAGGATAAAAAGGATCAGATTGCCTTTACACTTGTATTGGTTTGTAGGGGCAGAGTTCTTTCATTATAATCGATAGCAGTATTACCTTTCATTGCAGCCTTGCAATGCATACTGCGTTCGATCAACATATCACACTGATTTCACATGCATTATTGATCCGCCAAAACATGAAATAGGATATTAATGCTATATGCTAGGGGAATTAGAATTTCGTAATAATGATTCATATAATGGTTTTTTTGTTGTATCGTGTGAAATCAGGTAATGCAAAGATAATAGGATTATAGGAGATTCAGGGAAAGCTTAAATTCTATTGCTAGTGACACATCAGGTGTATCCATTTTGTTTTGGATACAAATTATTAAATAAAACGAAAAGACACCAAATATACATATATTCTCCATCAAACTAACAGTTAACAGCATGCATAGGTTTTACAATATTATAGTTGCTTTTTTAAATGTTGAATTAGTATATTTCTTGGATTCGGGAACAGAATCAGTTTTTATAGAAATCAGAATACCATTCGTTATTGAAAAGAATCGATTCGCTCTAATAAAGTGAAAGCTGAACGTTTGACATAATATGCAATTATACATGTCTACCTGAAAATATTAGTTCTCTAGTTCCTTTTCGTATTTAACACTTAATACATGGTAGGCTTAAATTGCAAGTGAAAATGATCTTTTATGTGAAACATGATGCTTTATTACCGAAATAGTGTGCATGTTTGCCTCATTTTTAGTAAATGTTGATGTAAGAAATATGACTGACGACGATCGAGTGAAAATAGTGACAAATAGTTTTATTCCCCTGAACGCTTCAAAACACCTCATGAGGATAATAACTGAATAAAGATGGTTACACGTAAAATAAGAAATAGGCTTTAATGATGGTGTTGACCCAATTTCAGGTAAGTCAGTAGAGCGCAAACTCGACACGTGAACATGCTAACGTGGGAGATAAGAATAAACTAACTGTGAAGATTCACATTTCCGCCATCAGCTGTCTATAATATGCGCATTCACAATTGCTACTGACACTAACTGATCAGTCCTATCACCGATTAGGCATAAGTCTTTGTGCTATCGCATGAGGCCACAATTTAACCAACACCAGTCTTTAGGTTCAGTCTTGATTTCTGGCATTTATTTGGCCAATTGTACGTCAGACTTACATTTCAGTCACTAAGATGGCTGGGTACTGATATAAACTTTATGTGTATGTTATGTATATGTAATTTGCATTGATTGTTAGTTTATTTATTTGTTAATTTTAATTTCATTATATGATATTGAAATGTAACATTGTATGTTGAGCTTAACTTTGTCCAAAATTAAGTTCATTTTCTACTTAACATGAATTATTGATTTTTTTAAAATTCTGTAAACGACTAATACATACCTTACAATATGAGTTTAATATCAGGATCATTATTAATTGAAGTAAACAAGTTTGTTTGGGTCTGGTTCTAGGTTATTAGAATTCCCTTGCAATTTATGTGGCGTGTCTGACATAACTCAAGTTATACATTATAAGTTTAGTAACATACTTTCTAAAAACTAACATTTCTTTTTTGTAAACATTCAGAACTTTCTAGAAGGTTATTTTTAATCAGGTGATATTTTTAGAAAACGTTAATTATGACATGAAGTCAAGTAAAAGACCATATAGTATTGTTACTGGAAAGAGTATTCATTCATGTGTTAAGATCAATCAGAATCAACTTTGTATTATTGTTGTGTCCAGTATTTATTTCTTCAAATTATTTAATTTAGTGATATTTTCTTTGGAAATACAGAGTACTCATAACAGATATTTATAGTACAGAGACATTCATTGGAATTTATAGTGAATTCAAAAATAGAATTTTATTACTGTGTTTCAAATACGACTGTTAGTACAACAACACGATACATGCCACTACAGGCACATCAACACCTTCTGCGTTGGATTTAATTTGGATTTCCACCAAGGTTTATCAGAACTTATATTATTAGAACTTGTGCCTGTAATTCTAGGATTATTTTGGGATTTAATTCGCAATTGCATAAGCTCCTTTTGTTTTCAGTTTCACTTTGCATTCTAGGGAAATAAATTATATGTTGAATTTTACAAAGCTTGTTGCTTTTCACTATTTCATGTTACTTATTTTAAGAGCATGGAGTGGTAACAACGAAACTTCAAATTACTTGGTTCAATCAAAACCTTGTGTGCTAGAATCGAGTAGCCTTGTGCAATCATGGTTAAAACCCTAGTTAAATTTTATTAAATAACTGAAATGAACTGAATTAATTTCCACTTCCCTTCTCCAAGTTTTGTAAACACTTCAGAATAAACCGGACATATCAAGTTCGCTACGTGGTATTAGTTACAAAATCTTTATCTAAAAGAAATGGTACGTAATGAGTTACAACAAAAATATTATTCCATTTGAAATGAGAGTTTGATAATACTTTATACAGAAAGTAAAATGAATTCTTTCCGAAATTAAAGAATTAAAATATATTTCGCATACATGTACTATTATTTTCTCTTGTACAGCATATATCCGTTTTCAATTAAAATGCACAGATTTAAAAGCTTTTCGTAACAAAACGGCCAGCAAAGTGCTCATATTGAACTTCTTCACTGTAGTTAATGTACTCAAAATAAAGTTAAAATCGTCTCCAAGGTAATTTTTTTGATGCACAAAATATAAACCATCTTTTGTTAATAATATATTGTTGTTATTAGACAACAAAATGATTGCTTATTTAGAATTAGTTTGTTTCTAAAATAAAATCTTTTCATAAAATCTAGGAACCACGTCTCAAATAATGTGCAACTCGAATATTAGATGTCTCAATATTTTATTTTTTTATTTTACAACTTGTTTTGTTCTTTTGGCTGTTTTCATTGATTAAACTTGACCTTTGTCCAGAATCAGGTTAGTGGTTAACCTGAGTGGTGACATTTATTTTGTAAAAACATAATACATAGCTAATATTTTTCTATTATTAAATATTCAGAACATAATCAATTGCAAACATGTTTACTTCATTTTCAGTTAAAGATACAGTCTTGATTATGACCTTAGAAAGCTCCAGAAAAGAAATTTGACATTACCTTGACAGAGTATTTCAAGATAATGGCAGTTGGGACCAACATCAAATGGAAGGGTATTTCAAGTTGTTTACTTACGGATTATTCATTTCTGCCTCAACATCTAAAGCTAAACCAGTCGTATTGTTGTGTTCAGCTTTTGATTTGGGTGCATTTATTTATTGAAATTATTATTCACTGGAATTACAAAGTACTCAATATTTTCTTGGTCTTAAGCATTAATTTGGAATTATAGTAAATTCAGACATAGACAGTTTGGAATATATTATTGTTATACATTAAAGGACTGTTAACACATGGCCCCATTCCAGGCCATTATCACATTAACACATTATAGACAATCACTGTAATTGTGATATAGCTTTTATGACTATTGGGATTTAATTCATATTACTGTAAGTTCATTTAAATTTTCACTCTGTATTCGAGGGAAATAAATTATCTGTTGAATTATACAAAACTTGTTGGTTTCCGCTATTTTATTTTACTTAGTTTAAGAACTTGGAACCAGTTAATGTGTGTCTGCGTGTGTGTGTGTGTGTGTGTGTGTGTGTGTGTGTGTGTGTGTGTGATTTGGATTTTTAACGTAGCTTTATAAATGTTTCAGTCACATCGCTACGATGTCGGCAGTGAGGCCGATTATAACGATGTTTAGCCCTGGCTTATCATACCGCAGACATATAGTCGCATGTCCCACCCAGTCACATTATCCTGACACTAGGCCAAGCAATCCTAATACTAACTTAATAATGCTGAGCGCCAAGCGAGGCAGCTGTTCGAACCATAATGATAAGCCTTTGGTATGACTCAGTCGGGTTTCGAACCTCCCCACTAGGCCACCGGAGCGGTCTCCATAGAACCACATAGTCATATATATATATATATATATATATATATATATATATATATATATATATATATATATATATATATTCTTTTATATTCTTTTTTCAGGCTCTGAAGCTTTCAGAGTAATAACCTTAAAGTACATCACAGCTGGCCACGTTCCTATTATTTTCTTTGTAAATGTTCCTAGTATTGAGGCCACGAATCTCTTCTTTGTCATTCATCCTAAGAAAAATGTCTTTCTTATCTATCTTAAGTATAACACAATTTTGTTTATCATTCTCTGATTCAGCAGCTGTTGTCAATCCCAATATCTTTTCATCATCGACTTTATACTACGTAGTGTATTATTTCGTGAGTTAGGTTTGCATTATATTTATCTGGTTATTGAATTACATTCTTGTTCGCTTCAGCGTTTCTATATATCGTGCGTTTAATCTTTTTGACGATAACTGGTTCAATTACTCTATGTCTAATATAAAACATTCGCAATATGTTATTCTGATCTTTGTATATTTGCACCAGAATGACCCAGCTGTCAGGTTTAAGGTTATAAAGACTCGTGTGACATTATGCTATAAAACCGCATCGATTCGGGTTTCTGTCTAACGTTTGTAGTACCATAAGTAACCTATCTTTTCAATAGTTCGGATGTGATCGTGAGACACTCGGTTTACTTAAGTTTGATCAGAGATATTTGAAAATTAAGCTTTAGCTTACATCAATGGTCACACATTGCATAATCATTGATTTTATTTTCTGACGCGCAGGCTCCAAAGAATTCCGATAGTGAGCTCATGTTGGTTTGTTCAAAGACCTTGACTGTAATCACGTTTCTTTAGAATTTTATCTCAGTTCTCTGATATTGAATGGTTTATGTTGAAGAGGCCAATAACTGCTGGGCTGTTCGTTTGGAGAGGTAAAACCTTATTAGTTCCCATTATGAGAAGAATAAATCTTATCACATAAAATCAGAGGATGGTGATTCTGATTTATTTGTTTATTTGAGGTTTTCCTAAAGATAAACTATTCAAAATGTTAGGTATCTCTATATCTGGTTTGGGATGGATCGAATATATTTTAACATTATTTTGTTTTGAAAAAAAGACAAAGGAAATCAGAAGACAAAAGAGCAATAAGCAACAAAACAAAAAACAAAAAAACAAAACACACAAAAAAAACCCCCAAACAAACAAACAAACAAACAACAACGAAACAACGCACCCACCCCTCCGTCATCCCAAATAAAAAACAAAAACAAAGCAATATCTTTAGAAGCATATGAAAATTTGAAAATGGGAACTTACATATGGCTTCTTACTGGTACAAACTAGTTCTGGATTGGAATTAATGTGCAACATTATTAAGGATTATGCAACAACAATGGCGTGGTGTTATGTATTTTATTATTTCGTCTTCTCTTGTTCATTGGCTTACTTGGATTCCTCCGATTCTTTCTTATTCAACGGTTTTCAGTGAGAGATTTACATAGATTTTAACAAATTAGCCCGACCCTTATCTAGACATTTGTTACTGTTGCCAGAGAGTAACAGTGTTAATGAAATATCGTCTTTAGAAAGCATTCATGCTCTTTCTTTCTCACCCCCATAGATATAAAGACTTGAAATACAATATCATACTCTTACGGAACGAACATATTTTAAGGCGGCTAATCAAAGGCGCTTGCGTTACTGTGACATCGTGAAGTAAACTCCTATAATTATTGTACGAGTAGCTTTTGTTATTGTTGTTGTTGTTTTGGGGTTTAAAACAATTTTTTAGCACATGATAGCCTATACATGGTGGCCAGTGTAACTGTTGGAGGAAGAACCCTGAAAAGCTCCGGCATGAACCATCGAACCAAGTGAAGCTCCTGGCGGAGCCCGAGACTCGAACCCACGCGATCTGAAGTGATATGGCAGTTGTCGGTAAAGGCGAAAGCTTTAGATTACTCGGAGATCCCCTGTACGATTAGTGATAATTTAAAGTATTGTGCGAGTAACTAGCACCTGATACTACGGCCAATGGTATGGTGCTGCGTCTGTTGATGTGAACAATTGCTATTTTGCACACTTTGCTTACTCCTTTCCGAAAGACTTTGAACAGAATTGAAGAAAATTGTACCCCTTTAAAAAGAGCATCATTGCAAGACTTTCTTTGGAATTGATGCAAAATGTGCCATCGGTGCTGCAATTTGTGTACTGTTACTACAACAGGAGAGGAACGGTAGTTAATTAGTCTGAACGAATCGTAATACAAGGGGCATGAATTACCATAGCTTTTGACTTTCAGGTCCATGCCTACCAGGCCAGCGATCCCAATCATGCATGAACGGTTTGTTCCTATTCACGAGTAAACGTTCTGAATATTTGCTGCATTATATCTTTGTCATACAATGCGTGAAGTTTTGTAGAGCTTGTACAAATAATACAGATATGCCATCCAATCTACAGTTCTTACTGTCGTTACTATCAACAGAATGAATAAAATAGACTGTACTTTTAATTGCCGGAATTATTCATGCTGACCCAAATTGTTTGGCTAACCGCCAGGGAATTTGGTTTGGAGGTTGATGGGTGCCAGTTGCGCGATATCAATTTTTTGTTGAGCCTATTATTATTATCTAAGAGTAAAATTTCTGAATAGTTGCCGCCATTTAAGTTTGTCACTGAACTGGTGCACTTTTTTCGAGCTCATGTTAGTAGAAAGCGAAAAGTAGCAATCGGCAGTTTTGTCAAAAATTTGTTAAGGTTTAAGTTAAAATTTTTGGCTATGTATTGATCATGAGTTTCGTACCTATTCCATATCCTTCTTGCTAATGCATTTCAATCTTCGGATCTATCAATAATATCTTTTGTTACAAGAATTAAAAAAATAATGAAGCAGACGAATTTTCGAATCAACAAACCCTGAACGTTATGAAACATAAGTATGATGCGAACGGGTTATCATCTGACGGTAGAGTACTTTTCATTATTGATACTGTTGGCGAATTAACCATTTTATATTTTAGAAAGTCTTCTATTTAAATCAGCACTTGATGAACATTCTACTGAAGACAAGAAGATAAAATGCCAACAAAAGTTTATTTCGTACATTACTCAAAATTGGAATTTTTCCTTTAAACTTGATAAGAAATATTCTTCTGGAATAGGATGTTCAAAAGTCGCAAAGTAAAGTAGACAAGTTAACAAGTGTTACTCAATGATTTGTCTTCAAGAGAAAACATAAGTACACAGCGAATTCCAGTGCTGAATTTGTGATGTCATTAATAGTTATTTAGCTACATTGTTTAATACCTGCAACTTCCACAAAACTGCATCCTCCAGAAATGTTTGGTCGCTTTCCAAATCTTAGATACAAAAATAACGATACTTAAAATGGAATGTTACGAACGAGAAGAAACAGAGAGACCTTTTGTATGTAACTTAGATTATCATTGGCATGACGTACTGGAAATGTTACGTTTGGATTTGACCAACATGGCCAGCTGCCATTGATATACAGAGCTGATGTGTTTCTAATACAAGAACTAAACACTAATAGACATTTGGATATATTTCAAATAACAACTAATGCTCCAGTTTCGACGATAGATGGTCACAATTTATCCTTGCTAATTCCTTGTACAAGTTGCTTATCCCGGATGATATCAAATGAAATATGCTTGCTCAAGATATTGTTTTCCAATATGATATATCGTAACAAAAATTACGAATTTCTGGGTGAATTAAAATTACTTTGACATTCATCTATAACTTATGTTTCAACATTTTTAATTCTCTCCTATTAACTTTGCAGAGGTCAACCATTATACGACCAATATATAAAGGAGCAGCTGGAAATGATTGGACAGTATAATGCACAACGAAAGCATCAATTGGCTGAGAAAAAGTCACACAAACTGAATTGGAAACAGAATCTGCCAAACGAAGCTGTAGGAAGTAATTCATGTTATTGTTTACAATATTGCATTAAGCAATCGGGAAAGATGATTTTATTAAGTTTCTTTACAGTAGATATTGACTCCTCTGGAAATATTGTAAGGACTAAGAACAACATGGAATCAGGGACGCCAGGATAATTATTTTCTTGGGTGGGGTAAACATGCAGTGCTCAGCTATTAAGTTTAACGAATGTATGCCAAAGCATATCTAGAGCTGAGATCGGTTGGGGTGCCCACCCCTTTCATTTTATGTGTTGGCCCTCATGCATGGAATAGTTCAAGTTTGACAATCTGTAAATTGTAAAAGATTTTAGTTATTTATCGATCGTTCTTACTTTGAATTCCGAATGCAAATGCGAAATTATCGTCAACCTCCAATATCAGACGATAGATCAGAGTATGGACAATTTACGATGTCCTCGCACATGACTTGTCTTGTGTAACTGGGGTTGAATTATAACTCCCAATATAATTGCTAAAGTTACAATCAAAATAGGTTATGTCAAGGGTTCTACATATTTCAATTTTCATCAAGTGACCTCACTGTTCAAGAAATCGCGACATGTGTCCACGTTGAAGTCATAGACAATACCGAACTGAACGAAAGTAGTTAAATTCCAGACGTTTCTGCTGTCATACCGCTTGTATGCTCAAGATATATATTTTCTTCTGTTTTCTTGTTTGTTTGCAAGAAATAAGTAACAATCTATACACTCCTGGAACCATTGAATCGCTTTATTCTTCATGGAATTCATGATGTGTCTCGCATTAATGTAGATATATTTTATGAAAACTGTACGGCAATCAAGACAGCGTGATAATGATATAATATATCTGGTTAAATTCATTTTGCAAGTTAAACACATCTTTAATGGGTGTATCTGGAAGAAGAAGTTCTGTTTTGGTCTCTTGTTGTGTCCATGTTTCTTCGGCCGCAAGGTCGTATAGCGGAAGATATCTAATATGAGAATCATTCTTCGGTGATCATGACGATATCACCCAAAGACTTCGAAATTCAAAGGATTTATGCACAATGAGGTTTATGATGTATTATTGTAGACATTGTGTTTCAAGTTTTCCATGGAAATTATTCAAGTGCATATACCGTATTGGAAGTATTCATGCGGTTGTGTAATGTAATCAGTGAATATTTCCTCCGATCATTAACCGGCATTTACAGCTTTATACAGGAAGAATTCAGTATCATTTTCAAGATGGGGAATGCCATCTGTGTTATATAAATGTGCAGTTTTAAGTTGTATGCTTAATAGGTATATTTTAATAAACACGGAACAGAGGGAATATTTCATTTAGTGGTGAAAGTTTTGTGCGCGAGCATCAGTCCAGGAAATAAAGGACATAAGGACTGCATGATCTACAGCTTATCAAAGAAGTCAGTCTCGGACATACGGAGTGTGTCCTATAACCAGTTTCATGGTGTATACAGGAATCCTTCCTAGATGTTATACTTTCAAACAGAATTGCGTTAACTTGGTATCCTATTCATCTTTCCTTGAGCCAGGTAAGATATAGTGCATGGTTCAGAATATACCCTATTTATATACAAAATGTTTAGATATACTTTGCATGCCCAAATCAAATAGCGATATAAATAAATTTAAACATAGCATTACATCAGGTATTAAGAGTATAATATATTGCTGAACGCACCCAAATTTTCCGAAAGAAGAGAATGTTTTCCATTTTAATCAGGTTCAGCTAGCATTGTTTTTCAGTCTGTCTCTCTGTCTCTCTGTCTCTGTCTGTCTCTCTCTCTCTGTCTGTCTGTCTGTCTCTCTCTCTCTCTCTCTCTCTCTCTCTCTCTCTCTCTCTCTCTCTCTCTCTCTCTCTCTCTATATATATATATATATATATATATATATATATTGTTACGAATCTAGATTGAAAACATGTAGCTTTAGAAAGGAGATGAAACCAACAAGGTAATTATAAAACAACAAGTATAAAGACACTCTTAAGTATTGTGAATGAAATCCCAAATAATCCTACATATCATATCACAAGTCCAAGAATATAGAATGTTCCGAAAGAATTCCAGTAGTCTTGAATGTCTTCATATATCACCATGATGCAATCTAGAATGCCTTTGAATGAGTCCACAAAATCCAAAGTAATGTACTATTCCAAAAGTCAATGAACACTTATGTAATTCCATTGAATGAATTAAATAAATAATTCCTCTCAAAATATAACTGATTTCACCTACATAACTCTAAATTCACTATATTCCCAGAGACTGGTCTAAAACAGGAATGAATTCTTTGTTTTTCAACTACTTCCTATGTATACACATTTTCACTTGACCTACGAAGTAAAAGAACACAAAGGAATCTCATGGAGATCTCTAATCTGACTGTAAACAAGACAGGCATTGAAGTCAAATGCTTGCTAACATCTTGCTCACAACTTACAATCATGGACAAAAGTTAGCTATGTTGAAATTATATTTACAACTTATAAACATGGACAAGAAATTAGGCACACAATTTAAATTAAATATACATAACAATATATGTTATCTATCTCTTGCTCTCACTCTCTATTTCAGTTTCTACGTACGTATGTGCGTGTGCGTGCGTGACTGTGTATGTATCTATGTATGAATGTATGTATGTATGTATGTATGTATGTATGTATGTATGTATGTATGTATTCACCAATCAATTTGTTACATAGGTACATACGTAAACAACTGCGTGGGTTTCATAATTCTAAATGTCTTTAAATACGTTCTTCCTAAAGCGCCAAATAATATTCCATAGTTTTTCTTCAAATACATTCAATTTTGTGTGATTGAAAGGTCTTTTGCAATGCATGAAAGTGTTCTTTCTAAGTATAATACCATATGCCCTTCCATTAGAGACAATTCCCAAAGATTTATTTTGTGGTATATTGGATCATATTCTTAGGCTGAAGATGCTTCATTTATGGAAAACTTAATATATTCCACAACTAATTGTTCTATTTATGTATTATTTATTTACTTATTAGCACCACTTTTGCCGAAACAGGTTAATGAAGTGTTATCCAAGTGGCCGTCATCAAATTTATCTGCTTCATACCACTGTCATAAAGAGGCAATATACGATAACAAAAATTCGTTTATGAACTTGCTAATCATGAAAAAGAAAATGAGATTTCGTGAATTAAATTTTTGTGGGATATTAGTTATATGCTAAATTTAAGAAATCGACTTACTTTGTACGCGTTTACTTCTATGCTGAAAGGTGTATGCATATATACACTTAACTACATTTCTTTGTGTGTGTATTTGTATATACCTTACCTTAATACAGCGAGTTTTATATCATTGTCAAGCCTGCTCAGTCATGATAATCGGTAGCTTTAGTCGAATTACGTTTTAGAATCACATTGCCTAACCAAAATAGAACCAACGCCGACTTGTACCCGACAGCTACAATGTAATAATCAAGATTTTATGCTGTGTCACGTACTGAATGACGTTACATTATATGTACTTTTGATGTAACTGTTGAAAGTATTAAGGAGTCTGACGAGTTAAATGTAAACACAATAATATCATTGAATCTTTAATTTACTGTTTTCCTCATTAATTTTCAATTTAAGTTTAGTTTGTAGGTTATTTATGCAAGTTCTTCATTGTTTATATAAACATTTCATCATTTCAACTGTTGTGATCAGGATTGTCTGTTATGTATTCCATTTAAACTGGAAGGAATTATCACTGCATTTACATTCACAGAAAAGACTACATTTGGAATCAGAGCCTTTTACGCATGCGACATAATTTTGTCGTATAGGTTCTATCGTTCAGCAAAAGATTTTTGTAGCGACTAGAAACGTCTTGATAAAGCATTTAATCTATATCTTATAAATTAAAGTGTACCACCATTCTCCATTACACATAAGCCTCATAGGTGTGACATTCTTATCGCCTACTTCGAAATGGCATTTGTAAATCTTCAGAAGAAACAATGATATAGTGTTGTTTTTTTTTTTTGTTTTTGTTTTTTTATTTTATTTTTTTAAAAATTGTGTTGGTTTAGTGCCAGATTTAATTGACCATGCTATTAGTAATGCGTCCCCTTTTGGAACATGATCACTAATGGAAATATTATTGACTTTCCGTCACACGAGGCATTGATCTGATGAATGAGAACTCTATTTTCATGAATTGATAATTATATCTTACAGCTGATTCTTTGTGTTTGGTAAAATCGCCACTCAAAAATAAATTTATATAGCATAGCACATGCGATGAAAAATAGGGCTGTTATTTCGGTGGCATGTATAGCCGCTAACTTATTACAAGTGCCATTAAAACCCACGAAAATAAAACAAAACGAAATATGGTGGCCTTGGTTTTACCACAGTTTTATTTGCAAACAAATATTTTTATCAGGGTAAGTTGATCTTTGAAGTCAACATTTATCAGCATCATAAAGTATAGCTTCAAATATACGAAATTAAGAAGACATAAGGATGTCAAAAACTTATAATGACCGGACCTGTTAATCGCGATTAGTCCCGTTCATCAGAAGCCTTTGAGATGAAAAAGAAACTCTTTAAATATGGTATTTTCTGTTAATCAATATTTTTTGACAGTAAATATAATTACAACCTAATTTTTATATACTACACAGTCATGTCAACAAGCGCTTTGGATAGGCCTTCTACGGACAGAACGTCATTAGCCTAGATCGGACGAATACCAAACAATTCCATCTACTATTGTTTATGTTTATCTGACCAAAATTTGTCAATAAAGATGTATCAATATGGAGTCGATCCGTTCAATTGTAATAGATAAGTGGTTCTTTAGCAACATTTATTTTCACAAGTTCACTCTGGCCTCATAGTATTTGAGTCACACAGGCAAGAAATATGGGTAAACTAAAATTTCCCCGCGTCATTTCCACGGTTTGTATAAAGCATATGTTTCAATCTCATACAGTTTCTTTTCCTATTTAATAGTATTAATCACAACCCAAAAGAGGGATTCCATTGTTTACAGAATGTGCTTTACTACCTCAGCAGGCAGCGAAGTTCAAAGTTTACCCAATCAAGCATTTATACGGTCTTCATCAAAACCGTAAACCAGTTTATGCCGTAAGAGAAAGTCTTTGAATGTTAAATTAAATACAGCAATATTCCTGATAAAGCTCACACGGGCACTTCTTAATAGGCAAATACTAATAAGCATGGGTATTTCTAGTCTGAATTACAAAAATGAAAGTTTGTGCATTATGATATTTTGATATGACAATACATAACATATAAACTGTGATTATCGACTTGCACATCTTATAAATTACACATCAACACACCCACCCACCCACCCGCCCGCCCGCCCGCACGCACGCACGCACGCACGCACGCACACACACACACACACACACACACACACATATATATATATATATATATATATAAGGCGATATATATATATATATATATATATATATATATATATATGGTAGTTATATCATTTACTTCTCAACAGATGGAATATCTAATTAAGTCGAATTGGCATTGTTACTTTGTTGAATAGTTACAAAGACTAGGATTAATTGATAATAAATTTATACTCTGAATCAGGAAACCATGCAATTTTAAGATATCTTAATTTATTCTTTTTGCTTGCAAAGCAATAGCATATAAAAATGTATGTAAATCTAACGAGTAGGTAAATGATATAACTTGTATTTTATAGTTTGATCATAATGTTTTCAGTATAAGGGAAAATATTTCGTAGTTTCTGTTTCTCCAGAAAAACACGGAGAAGAATGGAAACTAATTTCTATTAAACATGTCTTCTCTCCATTCAGTGTACTTTAACCTTAATCCTGAATGAAAAGTTTGCCAGTCTCTTTTATCTACGTGGATATGTTCTGAAATTACACTTATATCCATATATAATAATACCTTAAAGTTGATAATAGAAGAACCGTTTCTTATTTGAATCACGCCTATAACTTTTTCCCGCTGTTTAGGAATGGTATCTTGGAGGTACCGCGTATATATTCCGTGATACATATTAAAAGAGCACAGATGTAGGTGCGTCATTCGTCTAACTTCAGGTTCTTACCATTTTAGCTGACTAAGCAGTAAATTAGTTTTACTAGAGTAGCTGCTCGTATGAAAATTCTCGCAGCTCTACATTTTATTTCTTCTATTTCATGATACACGAACAAATTACAGTTATTTCTTATTACATCGGCATTTCCGAGGATAGGGCACATGAAATAAGAACATAAAGTATATCATTCTTAGGTATCTAGGGACAATATTTAAATATAGTTTTTAATTTTTAAACTAGATGAAACTTTGGAAATTATATTAACTATAGCTGAGTTACCGAATATGAATGCTCACAAAGTTTTAAATCAAAAGGAGGTTGCACAAAACGTGTCGGTATCCACAACGTTCAAATCGTGCTCGATTGATTGATTAAAACACAGAGAGAGAGAGAGAGAGAGAGAGAGAGAGAGAGAGAGAGAGAGAGAGAGAGAGAGAGAGAGAGAGATTCTTTTAGGACAGATAAGGCAAACAAACGAGACGATTTTATTGATGGTAATTAATTGCAATAAATTATCTTTTCCATTAAACAGACTTGAACTTCTCGTTAAATGCAACCATTTTTATCAAGCGCTTTAAATATAAACCTTAAAAGCTACAGTATTGCAAATTCGCCCCCCGTACCCTCTGCAACAAGCTATCCAGAAACGGCCGCAGAGTTTCTCAAAGTGAGTTTTTCTTACTGTTAGATGGTTGAATTATGACCCGACAGTGCTTGAAATGAATTAGCCGTTCCCTCAACGATATTTCCGGATCTAATTCTGATTTCAGCTGAAAATATTTATTCATACTTTATTTTTAATATCATTGATTGACTCATGCCAGGCTTCTGAGAAACACACATGAATAACTTTTATACTACCTGAGACTAACTTACATGTGCAATAGACCACCTCTGACGCTTCTTAATTTCGAGCATTCATTTTCATACCGTTATTATGCATTAAGTGGCAACATCAATTGCTCGAAATCTCTCAGTTTTATAATGAACTTTAAATCATTATCATGTTTTACTGGACTACTACTACTACTACTACTACTACTACTACTGCTACTACTAGTATAAGTATCTATTTTCATTTGATTTAATGTCTTATTTAAAGCTGCATTGCTTCCGTAACTAATTTTTATCTAACGTGAAGTGCATGTAGCACTGGACAATGTGAAACGACTGTCTCAATAGGTCTTCCAATTCCAGTGGCGGATCCTGAACTATCGTACGGTAGTGGGGTGGAGGTGCTGGACCAGTAGGCGAGATATCAGTGACACGGTATAAGGCCAACAAACTAGCTCTCCAAATCTACCCTAATACTAATGGACACTCATCCCACATAAATGCATACTTGGCAGTGTTATTTATCGTCCTAGGACAGAACCACAAACGGAGCCACCTGAAGCTCCTGAATTTAAGCATTCACAGGGCCTACGTTTAACCAGTTAGTTTTAAATGAAACGTTTTTGGGGAATGTTCCAATTATTCCGCACTCATTTTGTTCTGTTCGAGGGACGAGGGGCGAGCGCGGGTCCCACCCACTCTCTTGAGTCCATACACCACCCTTGACCCAACTGGTTTAGAGTTTAGAAACCACAGTGTTAAGGTGTAAACCTAATATTGACTGTACACATTGACGTTAAGGTTTTGAAAACAAGACGCGTTTGGCTTTTATTGTGACCATGTGATTGTCGGTTTCGTTTGGGTCTGATATATTTTTAAGGTAAAACAGATTTGTGCAGACAGTAATACGAATATGTCGTACTAAAATTAGAGCCAAAGCACACGATTCATTATCTACTTAACAACAAGGAAGTCACTTGTACTGTTCTTGTTGGTTTAGCATTGAACAAGTCACTTGCTCATTAAGCAATACTGACACGAACTGTCCACAAATTCTAGTGGTTGCCTTTGTATGCCACATGAGCTGTATTGGCAATTGTCATACTACACGAATCACGCATTGTGTAACATTATCAGTATGAACCAGTGCATTCTACATTTTTTGAAGCCAATCCTTGGTCGTCCTAAATAAGTGTATCCTGCGTAATTAAATGTTTGCAGCCTATCCTTCATCCGGTTTCGACATGGAAGTATCTTGATTTGAATAAGCGTAACTGATATGAGACATATTGGATATATTATGATACCTTCCCGAGACTAATGTTTAATGCAGCTTTTCTTGAAACAGTAAAACTAGTATTCATCTTATAAAATGTTAAATATAAAAAGAACACTTTAAAGATCCTGGTGAATACTAAAGACGTACGAATTTGTAAGGTTGTTGAAACGCAGTGATAAGAGCACTGATATATATATATATATATATATATATATATATATATATATATATATATATATATATATATATATATATATATATATATAATTGTATATTTAATTTAATTGTTTGTTTAAATTTTTAAAATTCTATTATATGCCATTGTAATGTAATATTGTTTACTGGATTTGACACTGTCCAAAAGTTGAATTCAGTTCTGTTTTACCTGATTAACTTTTTCTCATTTTCTATTTCACTAACGTGAATAGCCAAGAATAGAGACATTGTATCTAGTTGCTGACCTTATTACAAAATCAGAGATAGTTTTGGTAAACAACTTCTTTTTAATTTTGTTTTATCTTTCTCAGAGTAAGACTCATTAAGTTGAGTCAAGGTCATACCTGACTACGTGATATTAAGCATATATCAATTGGTAACAAACTTCTATTTTTTTCCAGAAGAACGAACTTTTGACCCTCATCCTGTTATCCTGTTGAGCAAGAAAACCAAGTTTCATAGGGCTCAAAAATGTCTGGATAAGTTAAAATCCATACATACAAAGTGTACCAGTTCTTACAGCTCCAAATTTCAGTCAATCATTTAAACTGACTGTTGATGCAAGTGATGTTGGAGTTGGAGCAATATTGATTCAAGAAGATAAAAATGGTGCTGATCATCCAGTGTGCTATTTTTCTAAGAAAGTAAATAAGCACCAGAGAAATTATTCCACAATCGACAAGGAATGTTTGACTCTGAAATTGGCATTACAACATTTTGACTTTTTACATTAGTTCAGCTCCTTCTCCGATTATTGTGTTTAGTGATCACAAACCTCTTACTTTCATCGGCAAGATGAAAAACAAAAATCAGAGATTATTAAGGTGGAGTTTGTTATTACAGGAATAAAATATTGATATGATTTATATCAAGTGAAAAGACAATTTAATAGCAGATGCAATTTCACGTGTATAGAAAAATATTGTTTCATGTATACTTTGAGTGATTCATAAGAGTTCATCTTATATTTTTTTACCACATGCATATTTGATTTATTGTAAAAAGAACGTTTTATTGTATAAATCTTTATTTGTCTTTATGAGGGGAAGTGTTATGTATATTTAATTTAATTGTTTGTCTGTTATTTTAAAAACAAATTTTATTCCATTACATGCTATTGTAATGTAACATTGTTTACTGTACTTGGCCTTGTCCAGAATTGAATTCAGTTCTGTTTGACCTGATTGACTTTTTAAAATTTTGTATTATTTCAATGATGTACGCAACTTATAATAGATTCATTATCCTCTGTGGGTAGTAAAACATTGTATCTAGTTGCTGACCATGTTCCAAAATCAGTCACAGTTTTGGTAAACAACATTTTTCTAATTTTTTTTTATCTTTCTCAGGGTAAGAGTCATTAAGTAGAGTCAAGGTCATATATCAACTCAGTGATGTTTATCATGCTCCAAGTGGCAACAAACTTCGATTCTTTTCAGAAGAATGAAATTTTGACCCTCATCTGTTAATCTGTTTTGCGCCTTAAGAAGTCGTATAACTGATGTTTTGATAAAGGTTTTGTCATTTGGGCTTAAAACACTTGACACGTTAAGTTGTATTATGTTGTGACCAATTTGGTTTGAATATTATTTTCTTCATATTGTTGAATTCAAGTGACTTTTCCCTGCAAATAAATTGTGATCTGTAAAAAATCTTGCATAGAGACATTTATTGGAATTTATACTGAATTCAAAACTGAAATAATACTTTTTATGATTCAACAAGAGACTGTTGACACGGCAGCACTTCGCTGACCACAACAGACGTCATCGCCTTCAATTTCGCACTTCCTCGGGACTCAAACTCAGTTTCATTCAGGATTTTTTATTACTAGGACTTTTATTTTTAATTCATGGATTATTTGTGGATTTAATTCGCAAAAACCGTAAGTTCTTTTTCCTCATTTTTCACTTTGTATTCTAGGGAAATAAATTATTTGATAAATTTTACAAAGCTTGTTGTTTTCGCTCTTTTCTGTTATTTATTTCAAGAGCATAGACTCGTAACAATGTGTATATATATATAATATTTGTTTCTGACAAAAAGTCTCACCATATCTCCGAAACAATTATTCGTTGGCAGAAAAACATGCACAAGACACCTTGTTTATCAGCATACCTATTCAAGTATTACAAACATTAACAGGACGATGATTTTGCAGAGACAAATTATGGATGGTTGTCTTTTTCTGACATACTGTCTTGGCTTTGGTCGCAGGGCTCTGGGCTGGAACCGTTCTTATTTTTATTAATAGCATATGAGACATAGAAATTATGACTTGCTCGAGCTGAGATTAGTCGGGAATTATAAATGCTAGAAGTCTTCGTAAAACGTCAACATAGATATACGATATAGTCCTATTTTGGGTATTTTGGCAAATATTATTGACGCTTGATTCGAATGGGTACCTCATTCTACATTTAATATATTTAACCTTTAAACACGTATGCATAAACATTGCCTTAGAACATGCAGTCTTGACACTCTGTAGTCTTGACATTACACAGACGTAAAATATTCATTTATTCAAAGCTCACATATTAAGATTCAGCTCAAACTTTTTATTCATGCTTTGAACTCGAGTACAATTGCATATTTGTCATGTACCTTATGATAAGCATATGCATGTGTGTAAGTATATATTGCAGTGTTTATTTCTGTGAATGGGAAATTGGTTCGTGTGTCTTGTGTTACATATCTCTTGTAATATTTCTGAAGTTTTCGTGAGTGCATATACCTGTGTTGTGTTGATATAGAATAAAAATTTAGAAAATAGAACGTAATTCCTGTATATTTTAATATAAGGTATTCTGACCCCCGTACTTAAAGAATTTATTTGACTTCTTCAAATCATCATATATTCCATCTTTTTCCCAGCTAAACAATCATAGCATGGTGATTGAGTGCTCATCATATCAGATCATGAGTTGCTGCTGATAACATAAAATTGTGTCCTGAAATTCTGCTGATAATCCAAGTCATTGAAATGTTTCGTTATCTCTCTGAATATGAGAATTGTATTGGGCGCACAGCTCAAAGATTTTAGCAATCAGATTTAAGAACTGGTATCGCCTTAGTAAAACACAGGATGGTATAGAGTGGTATAAGAGACTTTTCATATTCAACTTCATTTTTACATATTTAAGGTGCTTTAGGCCCATTTTTAGCAACCAAGTCATCTTTTCTTAGCGTAAAGAATCTTCCTAATTTTTCGTAAACTTTTCTAATCTAGTCTATTTGAAAACGGATTCGTCTGCGCTGTAGCAATCACGTTTACAATTCTGACATAGACAAGACGATGTCACTAAGCATGTTAACATGCCTACTTAAAAATGACGCCATGTTTTTGATCGGCCATCGTATATGAGCTTCTTGGAAAGCAAACATAGCTTTTCCATGCTATGGCTTGATTTGCTAACGATAGAGCCGACGCAGTCAGTGTTTACACGTTACTCTATGCGCGAATGAACACGAATTTTTGGTTTCATCCCGAGGCCCATTAGATGTGTGACGTCTATGGTGCCACATGGTAATCATTTTAGTTCGATAACGAGGTCAGCAGAGGCCATTTTAACGCTCTAAATTGTTTCAGTCAAGAAAAAGCCTTTCATACCCTTCAACTTATTTTGAACAAACAAATATACGTAATCACTTTTAAAGCTTAATTTTCTATTACGTCATTTGAATGGATGTCAGCAAGTGATTGTTCAACTCGAAAAAAGGAAATGAAGAAATTCCTCTACTATACTTCTGATGCCTTATAAATAAAAAATACAAAGACTGCTGTTTCTGTAATGTCACTAGTTTTATGTTCAACACACGTTCCTTTAAATTGATGGGAAATTTAATATTAGTCCCATTGAAATAAAAGGAATTAATATGTCAGTTCTACTACCGTCTCCAAAAATATGGTTAGTCTATGCATATATATATATATATATATATATATATATATATATATATATATATATATATATATATATATATATATATATATATATATATATATATATATACACAGAATATGTAGATGCAAGCAGCTTTATACTCTGAACAAATCCGTTTTAATGTTCTCTTACTCTCTGGTATTTTGTTTCAATTATTTTCCCACGAAGGAAGAATAAATTTAATTAAGACTCTGTGAATTCAGTTTTCACTCATAATGATGCGCTTTCGTGTATTATTGTAACCTAGACTGTACATTATGGTTAGAAATAGCATAATTAGAAATTAAATGAATTCACAAATTTAAAAAGGGGGATAGGTAGAATGTAAGAATATAAGATGAAATAGGAAACGTACTCCTTTTCATGTATGAAGTGACGCTTCATTTCACATGATGAAATTATAACTATAGTGATTCAGGAAGTGAAATATAGATCTTAGGTGTAAGTTACAATGAAGGATGATAAAAACACTAGCTTGCTCTTGGCCTTAGATGACAAGTAGTATCATAGGCAAGTGTGTACTAACAACTCTGCTGACAACTATGCCACACTTGCACTGGTGCCGATACTTCACAATAATATTAACCGGCAATTTGGAATAGAATACTTTATATTAATTATGCACTGCGTCATGTGTGAGCCTGCCAAACGATTTTGACAGTATATAGGGTACTTTATACACTTGAGAGAGAACAGGTGGTGTGAGGTTAACCTTACTTTAAAGACATGACCAATGAAATAATCGGCACTCAAATACTTTGTGATGTACAGGCATATGATGTTTGTTCCCAAGTTTTGGCAGGGCACCTGCCAGTGGTGTCAGTCTCCCAATCGAAATTTTAGTGAGACACATCTCTCAATAATGATATAACTGAGAAAAATATAATTTGACGGTAAAGGTTATGTGTTGTCGGAATGATCTCTGATATTTGTTCAGACTAATGACGGAATTGCAAGAGAAACGAGTGTTTTCAGATTTGCTTTTGAGGAGTATCACGTCAGTTGTCGACTGCAAAATATAATATTTGTATACGTTCACAAATCATCATACATCTATTTATAAATAAGACCGACCAATGCTAGCGAGTTTTGAAACGCTGTTACTGAATAATGTTTTATATTCTTAAAGGTATAAAACAATAGTTGTTTTATCTAGTCAATAAAATTATAAACACAATTTTGAAAATCGGCAAGTATGTAACATTTTAAGTAAAACAAAAACCCCAATCCAAACAAAATCGTTTTACATTCTAAGCCACCAACACAGTATAGTTCACATAACAAAATTCACACGTGCCAAGAACATAAAAATCAGAATTAGATAAACAAGTTCATGTTTTACTGACAGTGCCTTTCTCTCTTTAATTCAAATGTTTGGTATTGTTTAATATTATTAAATACACTTTATTATTCACTCTCCATTTATTATTGTCAAAAGTACGTAGCTCCACGAGGAGTGCAGTAGGTGCACCTTGCAATAAGGCTCGTTTGAACGTAACATTTTAAACATGCTTTAGCAGCCATCGAGAATATTTTAAAATTATCAATAACGTTCACTCGTGTCATTTTTCAACATAATTGCAAAGAAAATTTAAAATTGTTATTAAGGATAAGCTAAATTATGACGTTGAATAATTAGAACTTGCTTCAAGATAAAGTTTGGTTTAACTTATATTTTTTTGAAATTTAAATGAAAGGTAATCACATTTAAAATATAGTTAAAAGTAAGCCTGAATCAATTATCAACGTTCAGTTGAACCTGGAAAGTAACTTTGTTACAGTCAAAAGAAATTAAAACGCAGAAGAAGGACGTAGGATGAAACAAGAAAACTCAAGTGAAGATGAAAAGATAAAAGATATTCGCACAAGTAGAAGTATTACGGGATAGTTAATGTTATTATTGTTTAAAATCTGGTGTCAGTGTACACAAAGCGCGCAAGTTGGTAATAATTGCTTACAATTTCAAACATGTTAAACTTTAGAAGGATACCTCAACAACAATCACTTAGGTTCGTTACTATGCCAAAAGAACAAAGTCTTGTTCCAGATATAATCAAATACGAAATTTCACAGTAGTAAATATATAGTGCAAAAAAAATTGTATTAACTTGGCTAACTATACAAATCATAAATTTACTATCACAGTGAACGTCACTCTTTTGATTCACATTCAGATTTTCGAAAACTGCAATTCCATTGGGTAATTCAAGGTCACCGGAACACGACACCTACTCGGTCGCCGTCAGATCTTCGCTTACGAGAGCTGAGATCTGATTTTAATTCGATCTTTTATGTTTATGGTCCTTAACACACTTTTCCTGTACTAGCTGTTTCCTGACTGATATCAGTTTACTGTTTTTGATGCCATTACTTGTCAAATTGTTAGAGAAAAGACCAATTGACTTTTAATTAAACAAAATCTCTCACCCTTCTACGTGTTGTCTTTCTTAAATAGGAGTCTGCGTCATTACAATCGTCATGCAAGCCCTGTTTTTTTCCCAATAAAACTATACTTGTTTTATCCCGTATTAAACAAATCCGTGGATATCATGTGCATGTTTTCGCGATTTGTTTTACCGTTCTTTTTTGTTTCTAGACGGAAGATATTTAATACAGTGTGGCGCTAAGATTCTTTTTTCAGCCTTTCAGTATAGTTGTAATGTCTCTTTGTGTCATATTAATTTTGTGCTCATTTAGATTAATAATTACGAATCTTACCTTTCTGTCAGTGTATAATGAACTTTTTATTACAGCCTGACCAGATTGCAATGTAATTTTGTTATTTACGCTTAATGTAGCATTTCCTCCAATTTAATAGCAGCATATATTAGTCATTCTTCCACCTATTTGCATCGTTAATACTTTGTTTATCGTTTGACTGTTTGATCAGTTGCTTTATCAGCGTTACTCATATATAATCCAATGGTTCTTAAATGCGTTGCGTGCATTGTTTCTAAAAATCAACTTAACAGTGCACTTACCTTCTACAAACACGGTACCATATATGTCATCTAAAAATATTTTTATCATCACTTATCTCAAATATTCATGTTAATTCAGAATGGATAAGAAAGGGAAAATGTAAAATCTGTATCAGTAATATTTATCACTTTTATTTTAAAAACGTATCTGTTTGCCAGTATGTCAGCAAATAAGAAGACATTGTCCATTCTTAGTGACAGACGAATCTCTTTTTGTGATACAGGACCTTCTCACAATACAAATCATTTGTATATAATAATAATAATAATAATAATAATAATAATAATAATAATAATAAGAATAATAACAATAATAATAATCTGTTGAACATTGTAGACATGGTCCTGTTTGGAGCAAACTGACAATTCATCCTTGAAAAGCATCCCGTGAATATTACCTCTCTTTAAGTATTGCAAATGGTAGACAACTAGATCATATAATATCGTCTCACCTTCATTAGCTTCTTTTGAACTTTGGTAGGTACCCAGTTGTAAAGATATATGTTATTTGGATATTTTCGTTGGATAATTTACCGCATTTAAGTGTTTCAACGTCCACTTATCAGATAGACGAATACATTAGTGTGTCACAGTTTAGATCTCTTTTACTCGCTGATCACATCTGTGGATGTATGATATGCGCTAGGCAATACATCGACCTACAGTCAGCTTGCAATTTAGTTTAAATACCCACTCTTCATCACATTCGAAATTTATTATATATTTATATTGGAGTTAATTTTCCCTATCACATTAAATATAAGCATGCTCAGTGTTCTCTTTTTTAGCAACTTAGAGATTTTGTGATCTTTTATTTCTTGATCAAATTGTTATCTTTCAAGTTTTATATATTTGGCGATATTTTTAGATGCACCTTTGCATATCATATCCTCTTCCCCGACTGAACTGTGCAGCCCATGCATACTTGATAAAATGAAATTTATTGCAGTCACAATGAATTTATATCAAGAGTTTTCCTTCTCGTAAGCTTGCTATTCAATTACATTTGTCTGGCACTGAGAATCAATGTCATTTTCGTAAACCATTTGTATGAAAATCTATTTTCTCTTGTTTTTGTTTAATGTGTATGTTCTGTATATAATGTAGTTGGGCTCTCTGTTCTTATTTCCTTTCAGTTTGATTTAATGTATATTTATTCGTTCTCGAAATTGTTTTCGTTTTGCTTATGCAGCTGGACTTCATGATTATAGTATGGATAAAAGGATATTCTTCCAAGTTGAGAAGAACACTTGAGAATTACAGAGAACATTCAATGATAATGTTATTGACATTCATATTGTTTTCTTCCCATTGTACTAATTATAATCATTTAAACCTATATTTGACTAAAAATACATTATGGTATCTCATCGAGGTTAGTTTTCCGTGAAACATGATGATCTAATAACTTCTAAAATCTCTTTAAAAGGTCAACACACTTTCAGCAACTTTTATATATGAATTTGCCTCTAATAAATTCAGTTCAAAAGTGGATAGTAACAATAAATCATTTATCAGTCTTGAAAGTTTTTTTTAATTTTATTGTAAACAAATGTTTGTAAGATATTTAAATGATAACAGATCAGTTATAAGGGACCACACTGTCGTTCGGTTATAATGATCTCAAAATGACGTGGCAAATATAAAATACATAATAATATTTAATGCCTTTATTCCGTTTACGTAATTTCAATTTATTTAATATTTTATCAGAAGACCAAACTTAGTAACCAGGTGCTTGGCTTTGTTGATTACTTCCTCAGCAGTTCAAGAACACCGCTTTAACTCTGTGTTGTTTTCTAGCACTCAGCCACAAAGGTAATCTCAATCGGACACTAATGTCGCTGGCAGATTGTTGGGTCGGGGGTCAAGCAAAGTGGTATTCCCTTGTTATGATTAATAACGAAGCTTAGGCTTTATCTTCTAACTTATAGTAAGTCTGTACTTCGCATCATTGATATTCGACTTTGATCAACCTATGAATAGATGCCTCCTAATGTATAGATACGGTTGTAACAAAAAGTAAGCGATATGTTCCCTTACAAAAAGCAGAGGACTAGTGGTGCAGTACATAGTAAGTAAAGTTTTTCATTTATCGATTTTGTTTTGTCTGGATTCCACTTTAAATGCATGGCAGGAATTATTTATAACGTCTATGCAAGTCTGTCGTTCTGCTAGGCCAGTGGTTCATGGTCGCTATTTAATCATATTTGTCTGTAGAGCTGAACAGCCTTGCGAAATGTCTGTTTCACAAAAGCTGCGAGGTTATCGTTATTGTTTGTGTTTAAGGTCATATTAGTATAGTTAGTGTACATTTGATAGCACGCATAACATGTACTACTTTATATGCTTGCAGTATATATAAATATATGTATATGTATATGGGGATGCAGGCAAACAAGTAAGATTTGTACAATTAAGTACTTTTCTACATATGCATGTATACAAATGTACGTTTGAAATTAAGTAATTTTATGTGTTTCAGCGATACCTTTTAATTTTGCAAAGTTTAAGTACTGAACAAGGCATAGTCCGCATTAATGAATTAGGATACAATTTTATATGTCCGAAGTAAATATGTGTAGATACTGAGTTCAGTCCTTCTAAAATAGTGTTTGAGAGTCGCAAAGGGGTTAACATAGATTATTACCCTGCTAGTTGTGCTGTGTTAAAGATCTATTATTTAGTTTTCATTCACGATATAATAACCTGCAAACAATATTTCATATATATATATATATATATATATATATATATATATATATATATATATATATATATATATATATATATATATAGATAGATAGATAACCATTATAATGACTGCAAAATTATCAAAGGGCTGCCATGTAAAGCCTAAAAGAGACTACCCCTGTTTTACTCTCACTCAACTTAGTATCAACATATTTTTACTTTTTGCCACTCATAAAAATGCTGCGTCTTTATTCCATTCGATGAAATATGTACACTATTCTCTCGTTTCAAGCAAATACCCTATGTGTTTTAACTAAGTGTATTCAATATAGGTGTAAAAATGATTAATTAAGTATTAAACTCTATCAATGCAAAGAAATAGTATATGGTATATTTTTGACAGGTGGAGCTTTGTAATTATCTTTGTATGCCTTGTACTAGCTGCTAAAATGAGAAGTTGGCTTTGTAATTGATCAGACTTTTCATTCATAGACTGCTTCATCAATTAATAAAATGTTCCTCATCTATACCATAGAGCATGCTGTTGTGCAATACTCATTTTTTATAATTACAAAAGTGTTCAGTAATTTCAGGAGAATATGTTAATCATAAATCTGTAAACATAAGGAGTACATTTATTTTAAACAGGACACTATTTATACCTGTAAGAAAATATAATCAATAAAAAGCAACACTCATAAAACGTATGTAGTTGTGTGCACTTTCTTTGTTAGACACCATTATTACTTACTCAGCTAGCATACACAAATTACGAAATATATTTCCGTCTATGAAATACCTTCTTCAGAGTGTTACTTGCAGATAAAAGCCAGTATATAATAACTAGTGCAGCAATAAAGGACGCCCTGGCTTGCATCGTATGATGTTTCACAGTGCTCACTGCCCTATGCAATAAGCACACAATTACTGAAACGTGGCTTTATAAACGTAACTACAAACCGATTGGCTAAATAGCTGGCGTTATCTAAACATTATCGATCAATATATTGCACACACGTCCTGTTTTGACTGTTTTAGCGAAGTGGGATTGTACTAAGAACCACGCAGGACAAGTAACTGACTTGAACGAGGATCATATTTATAATGATTTTTTGATATAATGGAATCTGAGAGAATATTTTCCGAAATTTATTCGAGACATGGGAAACCATTTACGTTTACATAGGTATATTTAGACTGCAATTATTTTAAAGTTAGAAATACGAACTGGTCATATGAAAGTAATTGGATCAAACATAATTTAAAATCCTAATTTGTGCCCCTGCTTTAGTGCGTCAAGGTAAGTTATTGCATCAAATTTTGTCTTTTGAAACAATGTTGGAAATTTAGATTATTTGTTTCTGATGGATCATCATCGCAGCTATTTTAATATATAATTGCTTGATGAAGTTGTACATGGCAGATCGGAGTTATTCACAAAAACAAGATTTACAGTGCACCAAAAGACAGGGAAACGTGTGTTGGATAGTGATTGTTTTCATATTTTAGGAACTAAACATATACAAACGTGGGAGGAAAGGTGGAGAACTTTGAGATTAGCGTGCCTCTCTTGTCACTGACAGTGGAGTGGTAAAATAAAGAATTTGGCTTCTGATCGTCCCTAGTAGGAGCATTGTACTTTCCCTCCAAAATGCATTTTTAAAGTGACACATCGAATTGATTGAATGAAGAGAATATGATGTAGCGATGGCATAGTGATTCTGAGTGTGATTATTCAAGTCGATGAACTACTGGCATTGGATATTCTCATCGAAGTATTGAATAATGTATCTCACACGTTCACAGTTTCTTTGTAAGGATGGATTTGCTAACGTAGGCTTTGTGCAACAAGTAGAATACGGTTAAACGCATCTTGAGTTGGATACTAGTTGTAGTGTGTGTGCACATAGAATAACCAGATAATGACAACTTATGTTTATACCACACCTATATATAGGACGTTCTGTGTAATATTCCTTTTGTCCCTCTATGTTTCCGTCCTTAACACTTTTTTTTGTGTGAAAGCAACTATTCTCACATACTATGGCTGATTTTAATGAGCTTGCTTAATCTTGTGAACGCATGAATACGCAGAATATTCAGATTATTGCCTTGACCCTTGGCGCATGAGATGGAAATCATCTGACGATGTGCTTGTTGAGAAATCACATTGCTTACTCAGACTTTGCCAGTGTTACTACCCTTTTTGTCTTACAGCTGAATGCAGTGTACATCAGAATCGTCTGAATACAATTGGTCTCGCAGTTTTTCATTGATTCTTTTAAAATGTAGTGCATACTATGGTCATCATCTGAAGCCACGCATCTTAATTCATTGTTTGTCCAACACAATTTTAGATATCGTTACTGCACTGTTTTGATATAAATTACAGCTGCATTCAAGGTATGACGAAATTGTGATAATCTAGCCTGTCTTGCAGTTACAGACTGATGTTACAGATTCATGTTATGACATTTGAATATAATGATATTCAGAGCGCAAAGTACTGCTGGTGACACTCACCTCCTAAAGAGTTAACAATTGTGTTAGATAATCTCCATTGTCTCTATCATGCGTTCTATAGGCAGACAAAGAGGATCAGTGTTGGAAGTCATATTGCTCCTGATGATACACCGGTCTGGCTATTCTTTTTTGTTCGGGAACAACAAGACAACGCTTTCAAATCGTGCATTTTTATCGTAAAATTACATCGCAAGCTGAGAAATATAATCTTTTGATACTCGAATATTTTGTTCATAATGCTCTGTTTGGAACCATTTATCTCAAACATTTCTGCCTTTTGTGCGATCATAAATGGTTATGCTTGATTTCACTGTCCTCAAGTAGTTGCTGAGCCAGTTTAAAGCCTTTTTATAAGCACTTGTTAGGACCTTATAAGAGATTTCTGCAACCTTACTGCGAGACGTTAGGACAAGAAATGTTGGCCATTGTTGTTTAGACCGTTCACGACAGAGTTAAAACAAAATAAGACTGATTTGAGCTGCATTCTAATGGCCGAATATTTCCAAAAATATTAACGAAAATCATTTAATTCGACAAATAATATTTTAGTCCTTTGAATATTATTTAATAAAATTGCAGTATCAAATACATCATAAAAAGGGCCTAACTCTTGAGATTTATTTTCAAAATGGCATGTAAAGTTTATATTTCCAGGTCTAAATAGACAAATATATTTCTTCTTGCAATGCTTTGAAATAATCATACAATCGGTATGGTGTTACGCATATGTCTACGTATGATTATTTATCCCATTTAAATAACTTCCGAAATTTTCTGGAGCTTTTTTGCCGTAATGTTAACAATTTATTAACTTTAATTTCCATGACTATATATTTAACCAATATTCTACAAATACATTTCTTATAATTCTGTTTTTCTTGAGTATACTATTCATAAATTATTATCCCTAAACAGTATTATTTTGGTGGTTGTTTTTAAAACCTTAAACGTTCATTATTTCTCTTATTCCCAATAATCAAATGCAATTAATATCACGAAAATATTTTCAAACATGCATGTTCTTTTCATTTGTTTATATTATAATAATATCTTTCATAGCATGTGCATTTTGAAAACATTATCATGATGTGTTTAATGAAATAGTTGTAAGCTTGAATGTACGTCAATTTGAAATATTCGTGACTGTAAATAAAACTTTACACCTTCATTTAATTTTAACCATGCAGTCTTATAGCAAACGTTAGCATGATTGAAAATATTACTTAAACCATGAAGTGGTCTTCTTATACTGAAGATGACGATAAATTTTTGACTTTCTGAGTAAAAATTAGCTTCTTTTGATAAATACCTATTGACGGATCTAGTGAAATATGTGTTACCTTAAATTACGGTAGAAGAATGTTTTTAATTATAAGGTCAACAAAGCATTGTTATGTTTTATTAAATCTTGGAGAACTTGCTTCTTTGGGTAAAAATAGCCTAAATAATTACAACCGTTATTATTGTATATATTCACAAATCATGCCAGCTGGGTGCATACAAATAAGATGGAAACGTTCGCTAGATAATTGTGCAGTAAATTATGACACGACGATTACGAAATAAATTTGATCGCTTTTAGATTATGATGTGCATATAAAATATTCAACAGCTTCCGGAAATCTTTGTATTTCAATTTGAACTCAACTAAATTTTGTTCATTAGGTCGAAGGTTCTTTAATGCAATATTCGTTGCATTTAAACATGAAACTGCATTATATTGCGACGCTAGCTTTCTGTTTCATGTACTTAGTGAACTGTTTCACATCTCCATTTTTGCAAATTGGCGCAGTGCTAGTTACTCATGAGTCTTGATTTGAATCTAACTGATTGTTTAGAACTGCTCGGTAGTATAATCGTCTTTCGCGTGTTGAAATGAGGTTGCGTTGTTCTATTGTTTAAAAGCACTACAATCTCAGCTCTATCACTTATCTAGGTCATGTAAAAACACATCACTGAACGCAGTTATGGAATGTTTGTTGATTCAGTGTAATTATAACAATATAAAATATTATGAAGTCTTATTGTATATTTCCTATTGGCGGCATTTTAAAACTTACACGCGTTTCTCTTATTTGAAATATTTGTGATATAAAAATGGGTACACATTGTCTTTTCAGCTACATGATAGCTTGATACTTAAATGTTAATATCTGTTTATGTAAATACATGCTTCAGTGAAGAAAGGAATAAATTATGCCTAATGCATTATGTAACATGAAAACTATCATGTGTTAAGTTAATTATCATACAGTCATGTTACCCGTAATAGAAGTAACGGCACGTTTCCTATGAAAAATTAAAAGACTAGTTTCGGAAAGGCTTAGGCGATGTTTTTTCATTTAAGTGCCTTCAGTCGACGAACAATTGCTTTAAATATATTGTATTGATGATGAAATCGTTTTCTATTTTCAAATTTGAATGAACATCAATTCGTTTTAATGTTATAAAACATTTTTAATGTGAATGGTGATATTTTTCTGAATTTTTTCCGCCCTTTGAATGCTCATGGTTATTGAGAATGACTGTTTTAATTCCTAGCGAATAATATAAAATCAAAAAGGGCAATCACGATTTGTAACTTTTAAATAGGCTTACTCGAATCAAAGATTGTGTTATTGTTTTTAGCAAAGCACTGGCAACTAGCATCGAATTAATTAATATTAATACAATCAAGATTTTCAACACATTGACATTATTTCGGTGTCCAGTGTAGTGTTCGTCCAAATTCATTTTATAAATGTGCATTTCATTTCCATTGTGTAATCCTAATTTCCCATGCTTGCTTCGGGCATTTGCTTGCGCAGTATAAATCAACTTTAAAAAATTAGCTATACAATTATGCAAACCTATAATTCTTAAATAACTGAGAACAATTCGTCCTTGAGCACTGGATAATCAGGAACACTACCCTGTTTACTTTGTGACATTTTTAGGAATATTCCAATGAAATTTGTTGTTGCTTTGAGGTTATAAACTTTAGATGTCAGGAGTAATTTCAAAAACGAGGAAACAAACTCATACTTTATTTCCAACTTAAAATATATATATATATATATATATATATATATCCAGGTTTATGTGACTTGAAATTTACTCAAAGACGTTGAGCAGGGAATGCATCCCGTGAAGACAGTGTATGATGAAAGAAATAATACATTGTCTTGTACACATGCTCCATTTACTACTACTACTACTACTACTACTACTACTACTACTACTGCTGCTACTACTACTGCTACTACTAACAATATTAATTATAATGAAAATAATGGAATATTGTCATTACAAAATAATAACGATGTTGGTATGGAGGAAGACGGTACCAAAAATCACTCCTTTTTCACGAAAATGGAGACCCTTATAAAATCACATTCCACTTTGTTGGGGTAAATGCCAAGGAATGTAACTGTTATAACGATTATAATTCTTCGCGCCTCATGCGTACCTTGAGAATGTCAGGGTTAGTCGACTCTTGGAGAAAATAATTTCTATGCAAACCTGCTCTATTTTCATTGTTAAGTTGGACAAATGACGCGCCTCAGACAGTATGTTTCCTTCTGACTCGTTACCGTTCCATACCGTGTCACTAACAAACGATATAGCATATCTTATTGTTATTTATCCATCTCGGGACTTTCTATATAAAACCATTGATTGGAACTATCCAGAACATTTTTCCTTATTGGATTTTGCCAAGCATTTACTGCATAATGTTAGGCACACACAGTACCCAACTGCGAGGTTGTTACTACGTTAAATTACGACATATGTCATGACACAATACTACCTAAAATCACGCTGTATCACACTTCGTATTATACCTGATGAATTCGCAATAAGATAATAATAAGAACAATATATCTCTTCTAAATTATCAACGTTTACTTTAATTTCGCGAAAGGCAATTCAGAGGCAAATATTGTTTAATATGGATTTATCATGGTGGCTTTTAAAAATTTTGTACGGCTATATAACTATGGCAAGACAACATTATCGAATAGTAATAATAATGTATTTTGAAATTATGTATGACATATCTAGAATGATATATTTTCAAATGTAACAAATTGTGAAATATATGTGATATATATATATATATATATATATATATATATATATATATATATATATAGAGAGAGAGAGAGAGAGAGAGAGAGAGAGAGAGAGCTATAACAAATAATAGAAACTGCATCACCTTTCACACATGGAAATTATCGGCTGAATAAATCTGACTAGACACAGTTCGCTTCTTCTGGGAGTTATTTCCCCTTAGTAAATTGACAATACTACATCGGATGTGATACTTTGCTGAATCGGACTTACTTTACTGTTAGAAAGGATCAGTTGTTTAGAAAATGTCATACGTGTAATTTACTACACAAGAGTAGATCATTCCAATGCTACAGCTTTCTTAAGTCTCTGACATTTATATGATCAGCTTATGAATGCGGCTGAAAGTATAGTGAATTTATGAGGTGGGGTGTGCGTTGGTGCTGGGGTGTGTGCGTGTGCTGGAGAATGAGTTCAGTATTCTAGGCTTCGATTCAGGACCATTTTAAAGTTTCTTAACCTGCCTAAATGCTGGGATTTTTTTTTCATCTTGTTGTACAAAAATGGACTCCAGTTTGTCATGAATCCTCTGAACATTTCTCGTCCATGCATCGACATAAAATGATAGATATAATGTGCAAAGAAATTTGTTAAGGTAATACGTGACATACATTTGTTTCATGATGTGCAAGTGACAAGGTATGGAATGATACTGAGTCGGTAGAAAACGTTTTATGGCTCAATAATTACCAGTCTGGGACAGGAGTTTGTTTCTGATTTTACGCTTCATGTCGTTAGATCTAAAGCAGACTGCACATTGATAGATTAACCTTTGCAAACAGTATTATAAATTTGGGTTTGGTGTGCCAGCACAAATTAAAAAGAAAACAAGAAGTATAATTTCCACCTATCTGCCGATAACAATCGAAAACAAGGTCCTTTATACATCTAAGCGTCCATGTAAACGCAAATCTCTCTGGAACGGATGTGATATGATGCAATCATAATTAACCAAAGAAAGAAAAGCCATACAATGTATATTTCTACTCACCATTCAAGCTAATATGAAAATAATCACCAGGGAAAATGAGTTAAATGTAGTGCTGAGACATCTTAAGACCATTAAGCCGAATGAAATTACAATATAAGATCATACCTGAATTAGAAGTGAAAGGTTGCGTAGCGTTTCATTAATTGATTTTGATTGCTATATATACAAAATTGTAAGGAAGAGAAGTAATGTATTCATTTCCTACATGTAAAGACTTCAGGATGAAATTTTTTATACATTTGTAGTGCTTTTCCATTTGTTTTGTGCCTTTATGACATGGAAACACGTTTACAATGTGAATTAGTTGCCATGGCACATTTAATTATATTATGTCAATGCATATAAACAATGTATTACTTATTTATTACACATCTCGATACAAATGATACGGATGTACCTTTTTACAGACTGGTTCTCAGTTTCTTAACTTCTTGCTCCTGAGCAAAATTTCTGAACTAACTAACCGAAAGGTTGGTAGTACACTCAAGACGTATGAAAGAGTAACGTGGGTGCATGAATTTCATGCATATTGACAATGTTTCATGATGATCAAAATCGTCGAAATTATAAAAGGGGATTCAATGAGCCACAGTGAGCCTTGCTTTGCTGTGCCCGTGTATCTGTCAGTTATCATTTCTGTTTCGCTAGCATACCTCTCCAACTGCTTTTATATAGTACAACCAAATTTGGAACCCATATCAAGCAAGCTGCGTACAGGTGCCTTTTGGTAATTAGAACTTCTCATATTTAATATGTTAGATTACCATAGAGATATTGTTTTGTTTTGTTTTTTTTGTTTTTTTTTGTTTTTTTTCGTATGAGACATGCGAATTGATAGTAATGGACCAGATGGTGTTTTTCTTTTCAGTTGTAATCGTCGCAGATGTGGGGCGGGGTTTGGTGAAACGATAAGTCAGCTTTAATTTTGTTACACTATTGAATCAGTTCACTAAGTAACTCGTGAAGAGGATCCCGGTGGAAAGTTTCCTCTAGATTTAACAATCTTAAGGATAAGATAAATTCAATACATCACCTTAAAAAGAACTACTTTGACAGAAGGCTAATAGAGCCAGACTTTGCGGTTGGACAGTGGTTAGCGTGCCGAAATCGCGTCCAAAACGTGGACAATTTGAATCCTCCATTTGTTTGATGTCTTCTGGAGCAGGACACGTTACTCCAATTGTGATGTAAAACAAAACATAACCATAAAACGACTATACAAAATTGTTTCGAGGTAATATTATAAAATATTTTGTATTGAATATGATGATAAAATAGGGTAGTAGGATTCCTGAGTTGATAGAGTCTTTGATCCAAACTCCGTTCGATAGCAAATAATTCCATAATATTTTGGAGAGATATGCGTTATTGGGATAAGAATATAGTTATAGAGAGGAGCCTCGTTAATCCGGACACCTTCGTTCCTAATGAATATATCTGGAATAACGAGTTTTCCGGATAATTGAATCATGCACATTTTTATTTCACGACGTCACCATACCTTATACACGTACATGTATATGCTAGCTGTAAATATACTGTATATTCAATATCTATATTCATCAACGCTTACTTGATTGTGTCACCATAATATATGTAAAAGGTACAAAGAATACAAACTGATATCTCGCAGTTAAATGCGCTATTGTAAACTAATACAATGCAGTCATTTTTATGTCCTATTTTAGGGCTGTTATAGCTGCTGACGAGCTGATAATTGACGTCCCAATTTTATTCTGAAATGAAGCCCTATACAATCCACAGCTTTAATCAATCAGCTGTATTTGTACAGCCATCAATAAACTGTGATTGTTACATACAATTGGTAAACAACAAAGAGGCTTAATGACACACTTTATTTATTAAACATATGTTATGTCAAAAAGCGTGGACGATTTGATCCCAGTGTGTTAATTTAATTATTAACACCCCCGTCGGCGACTAGCTAAGCAGACATTGTTCATCCAATAGCTGGTTCTAATATGGTCACGCTACTTAGTTTTTCCACACACATGATCACGTGATCAATTGATAACTTTAACATACCACTAGAATTTGACCAATCAGAGATTGATACATTGACGCACCTCCCAATTTGCATAGGTAAACCTGTGTTATCCTACTAACTGTATTTTCATACACGATGTTTCGAATTTTCTGATTTTTTTGAACAGATTATTTCCGGATTATCGAGACAAGTTTTATAGTAATTTTACACTTTGGTCCCCGACTTTGATTTCCGGATCCGGAACGGGGATTTCTTGACTAATGGAGCAAATTAACGTTTAGGAATTCCGTTCCCGTTGAATTATGTCCGGATAACGAGGTTTCCGGATAAAAGAAGTCGGGATTAATGAGGCTCCTCTGTATATGGATGTCATAGATCAGCTTCATTTTAAATGTAATCATATTCGGCTAAGTATTGGATATTCATTGAACTTGTCAAAACACCAACCTTCTCACACTTCACCTAGTTTCACACGTTGCAGCGACAGTAATTTTGATGGGGAATCGACACTACAAGGTTATTCAGCTTTTGGTTTATCTCTTAAGCACATACTCCATACCAAGTCGAAATGAGAGTGCAACAGTTTTAAGAAGATCGAGCTCATTCAATTTCTCAAATGACAAATTAAATAAAGACTCGAAATGATGTATCTCTGTCAATATATAACTGTTTTACGAGAACCTTTTAATTCTCTACACATGAACTACCCCAGTGTGAAACTGCTAGCAACAGCAACGGGATAGAGATGAATTATCAAAATGAATTTTTAAAAAATGTTTAAATAAATGTCGTGGAGGTTTTTCATTTTCTGGTTTATTTTTGGAAATAAATGTTCCCGTCTCCTGTTCTCTTTATAGAGTTCAATGCAAATGAATATACCTGGTAAAATGTGAATTTTTGTTAATGTTCGTACTTGTTCTCTGTGTTTTATGTTATTTTAATAGGTGACTGGAGTAATTTCATACTTATTGTATCCATCCCGATGATGGCTTTGAAGAAAGTCGTTGCAGGAGGAGCAAGGTAAGTCGATAATATATTTGGTAATGTAAGGATATCAACCATCTATACAATAATATTTACAGCAAACACCATTTGTTACATTTTGCACACTTAACATTACAGCATAAAATATGGACTGAATTACAAATTCGGATTTTGAGACGGCAAAGAACAAGATGCTTTTAGTTACTCTTCATTTGATTCAGAGATTTTCTATACACATGTCATATCAAAACACTGGGCAGAAAAGCCTCTTGTTAAGTCGTTTCATTACAAGATATCGTAAGCGACTGCAAAGGCAATACAAGAAAGGATACATACATTTAGCTTAACATTATTGCAAAAGTTCTGAACAGATAATTTTGACATGAGAATAGTATGAATACTAAGATATCCAGTCATTAGAAACACAGGAATATACTTACGTTTTGAGTTTTATCATATCGACTTTGTATTTTATCTAGAAATGCATTAAATGCGAGTAATGTTTGTTTATTATGGAGGATCCCAGTATATGTTTATTACTAAATCCAACTGTTTACAATCTTCTTCCTTCTTGGAATATTACAAGTTAAAACAAATATTCATTCCTTCGCCTTGAAGATAAAATGCGATACGAAGGAAATTTACAACGATGCCCATGGTTATATAACTTGGATAAAGACCGCAGTAAACAATATAAAAATCAATTATCAGGTTTTAATGACAAAGGAAACTGAGATAAAACCATGTGTATGACTTTGAAAGCTGTATTCTCTTCTCAAACTCAGTTATAAACTGAAATAACAAACATGTTCTTTGTATATTCTAAATATTGAAAATCGTCCCTTAATCACTAAAATCAAACGGGATAGCCCATTTCTTTAATGGAAAGGTCGGAATTATAGCGCTTACACTTATATTCGTACTGAGGTCACATATTGTAGACTTGCGCTGTGTCCATATCAGTTAATTTATATTTTTACGTGACCCATTACAAAATGCTAGTTATGTCTGTTCAGAAAGCTGGAACGATGATGGCTAAAGTTTTCGGGCTTTACACATGGCTTTGCCACCCAACTGGTAGGCAGTTTATAGTTGCGTTTGCTACGCCGACGTTTCCATTCCTTTTTCCTTTCCATCGTAGTGCTCAGACTGAAGAACAACTTGTTAACATTTACCCTCTCCTATCCACATGTTAAGCCATCAGTTTGATATGCAAGTACATTTCTGTATGATGCCCATTATTTGTAATTGACCCAAGCTTACATATTGTGAAACATAGTTGTTATTCTATTTCATTAGAGGAGCCACAAACTCGTGCCCTGCGATGATGTTGTATTACCAAAATTTGATAGGGAATGCAACTTTAAAATAAAAGCAGATATTCATTCGTACTCACAAAGATGTTTCCTTTCAGACTGCATTTGGAAGTTCCAAAAAATGATTCACTTCGAAAGACAACAACTGATCAAAAGTCATGTAAAAAGCCGATGGACATTTGAAAATAGTGATGGGTAAAATTTAGTAGCTCGGGACAGGAGGAACTGCTTACTTGCTGACTGAATGTTTCCTTAACATTATAAATACCTTCATTATCTGCTGCAATCTGAGCACTTGTCCTTCATTGACAGCATGCAGTTTTAATTTAAACTTTCATGTATTTGATTACCTATCGAAGTAGTAAGGATTACGGAAAGAGTAAGAAACCCTCTTCCCATAAAAGCAAAGAAAATCGAACTCCTAATAGCTTTTCTCTTTGAAAGGTGTATATCAGTTTAAAAACGGGAAGATTTGTTTCTAAATACAGGATTTATAATTTTTGCAAATGAATATAAAACAATTGCGTCTACACGTTAATAAGAAAAAATAAGATAAATTTGGCCAACTAACGTAATGTAGAGTTTACTGATTTAAAAGGAAGTTATGCAACGCCTGTAGCGAAATAATGTTGAATCGTTGCGGTCATTATACCAGTAATTCATTTACTGTAGACAAATGGCATGGTACGCAATCATTTCATATCAGCTTAATTGGCTGCAGGAAAGAATTGCAGACGAATAATACACAGTTCTAAAACCAGGAGAATAAATCCTCTTTGTTGCTCGTAGAAACAAATAAATATTCTAAGCGATGAAATATTTATTAGTAACGAAAAAGATATTTTAAATCTAAATTTCGTTTACGTGCTCAAGATATATAATAAAAAAATTCTAGATTTATGAAAAGCCTAATTTATAAACCATACTTAGCATATATTTACACAAAGTTGGAAAATTAACTCTATATTGAAAAATTAAAATAAATAATTCGATGATGGGTTGTTACATTTATCATTACTAGTGTATAGATCAAATTTGTTCATGTCGCAAAAAGAGCAGCAAGAGAGAGGACAGTTGTCACTCCAACACTGCATTGGTCAGGTTGTGCAACCGAATGGTTCGGGGCCAGATGATGACTCCGTTGTAGAAGCTGATAACGTTAATTTTGATGTCATTAGCTCTCGTACAAACCTTCGACGAAACGCGGAAGCTATTGGCAATCCGTTGGCCAACGAGTTTTCAACGAATCTTCCCTCCAGCAGTGAGAGTAACTGGACTACGTCTGACAGAGGAGTCAATATTGCATGGCCGCGTCATCCCTTATACGGTGATTGCGATAGCCGCTTGAGATCCTATGCTACGTGGAGACAGTTCAAGCAGTTTGACACCTCCGCCTTGGCTGAAGCAGGCTTTTATAACATAGGTAAGTTGCCAGTCGTGAGGACAACACTCTTTCTGAACAATTATCTGCTCAAGGTCCTTCCTGCCTGTCAAAGAAAAATGAATTTAAATACGGCATACTTTATGTGTCGAAGTGCAACACCACTTCGTAATTGCATTATTCGGAAAAATAGTGTTAAGACTCCAGCTTCCCTAAACGTTCAAAATGTTTCATCGGGATTTAAAATCCATGACATTTTGAAATATTGCTTAAAGGAAAAATGCTTTATCTGTGAAGACATGTTGAGGTATTCCTGTACTCTTTCTTGTAAGAACAAGAAAATGCCCATATGTCAAATTTTAAATCCTCTGTCTTAAATATTCCATCGTTTTCATTGTCACTAACTCTAACAAAATATGATATGAAGCATTATAAGCATTATAATATAAAATTTCATCAGAGAAGAAATTTTTAGAATTATAGCGAGACCTGGTGTAAGGTTTAATCTGAATTATTAGGAAAGTCAATCATAACTTGCATGTCCAAGTAATAGAGATCCCTTAATTATAGATTGATATATTATTTCCGCACCTTATGAGCCTCTTTCTAGAAGATATTCTTCAAAACATTGCCGCCCTGCAATGGTTGTCCTAGTCGGGGAACTTTGTTGAACAAGGATAGTTAGATATGGAGAACCAACAATAAAGATATATATGTGCTCTAAGCCTGATTGAGAAGGAAATTAGTTGCTGGGTGAATTGACAACTTATAAATTAATTTATTACATTACTGAAACTTGCAATTGTCATGATTGCGTTCATTATTTAGTGTAGTTTGAGAAACAGTTATTTCCTATAGTTTATTCAATACGTTCTGAAATGTTACTCACCTTTTCTGAATACATGTACAAATTTTGCTGTGCAAAACACATCATTTCCTTTCTTCTAGGAGTAGAAAATGGAATCGTAGTTAGATGTTTCTTTTGCGCCATTGAGCTCGTCAATCCAAAGTACAATGATAATCCTCTGATTGAGCACATCAAAAAGTCATCTAACTGCGGATACCTTAAGCAGAAATTAGGAGCACGGGATCTAGTTGAATTCCAGGTACTGTAAGTTTTAGGTCAGCTGCTCATAAGGCTGTTGTCCTGTGTTTGGCGTGGGTCGAGTAAATTTTGTTTAGTTTTCAGCTTTTACTCTAAAAAATAGCCCGATGTTACGAAATATACACAGATCAAAGTGAAATTTAAGATTGCATAATCTTTATTGGAGTACATTTAAGATGCATAAATTAAAATACACTAATGACAGTCCTGAGCCACTCATATTAAATTACTATTAAATTTCTACGCCATTTAATTAGTTTTTAAAAATGGAAATTTTGTGAAAATTAATGACCACTCACATTAGTATTTTTTGCACTCCTAGATAACGAAATCATGTTGTTATTGCAAAGCTGAATAACACATGTTTGTATTTCAAAATCCAATCATAATCTAGCTCCAAAATCACTTCCTCATGCTTTCACAGTTAGTGTTAGTATTTTCAGAAAGCTAAGTCTGTATTTAATTTATTTTTAGAACAAAAATATTTGTTTCATTCCTTGTATTTATTTCTTTGTTAAAACGAATAATGCTATTTGAACAATAGGATACAAATAAAACTTTTTTCATACAATTTCAGGAATTCATAGTTTAAACTCTATGCAAAACATTTTGACTTTTTCCTTGCTTTAATTGGCCTTACTTTTGGGTAATGTTTGTGTGATTATATTTCTTTATTATTACATTTTCGGTTATTTTATGTATTTCTTTCAATCGGATCTTTTCAGGAGAGAATAAACAACGGAACACATAACTCTCTGCAAATTGACGGTATGCCGAATTTGACCTTCATGATTATTTTCACTGTATTACATTTCGTGCTATTTCTAAAGCAACCGTTCCTTGTGCGATCTTTCAAACGAAGGCACATCTTTTATTTAGTAACGTTGCTACCATTGAAAACAAATATCATTTATATGCTTCACACGCCCAGAAAGTCGAAGTTTTTATTTAGATTTGTTCCATGAGTATTAACATAAATACAGTCACAAAACAGTTATATTACAAAGGATAAAGTTGCGTAATAAATTATATTTTTAGTCTTTCATCTTTCTGCTACTGAATTCATGTAAATAACACGGGCCATCACCACTATCATTCAACAAATAAAAGAATCATAAACGCACATGCATTAATCCAAATTTACACTTTTATAAGAGCAAAATATATTTTTGCCAAGAATATGAATATTAGCGGCTACCTTATATTTGTTTTTGGATACTAAGTTAACCACCAATATTTGCAACGAAAGCTGCATCCCAATCAATATATCACTTCTTTGGATCTCAATGATACTTTTGAACAGGAACACAACCACGCAAAAGAATTCCTAGGAAAATTGAAAAAGCGTACAAATCACGACGCGTCACTGAATATGACAGAACATGATTAAAGCAATACAACTCTTCATCCAGATGTCACAATCACTAAATTCTATGATACTAAGAGGTGACGTACATCCAAGATTAACAGAATATTCAGTCTAATTTCATTTAAAAAAGGACAATACTTTCCTTAAGTTCAAAATTGCATTGGAAGTATCTAAGTTAAATGTCCATTGACAAGTTATAACATATTGATAAGATGAGAAAATAAAACTATTTACACAAATACATATTTCTTGAAATTTAAGGTAAATTTACTAAAATTTGATTAAATGGTGGGTTCAAGAAAGGACAGAAAACTAAAAACATTTCATACCGTTACTGAATAATTACGTACACAGAACAACTTCCTAACAGGAATATAAAACACATGACTACCATACCTAAAGTGTGTAAAAATTAGCTCTAAACGCGACACATGTGCATATAAAACATATAAGGTACGTAGGCATGTCGTTATTTTAATGATAACATTGTCATGCTTTTGCTACAGCGCACACCTCACAAAACTCTAATTTCTCAGTAGCATAAATTTTCTTGTTTCGTGTTTGCAGGATGCGACAGTAAGACATTTCAAGCCGAATATTAATACTTACTGCCATTAAATACAAAGCGAGACACAAATGCCTAATACAAACATTTATTTCTACATCAAATTACTAAACACATATAACTGAATATATCCAGATAATTTCCTCTTTTAATTAATTAGGTAGGATCCATTTCTGAAGGTAACCGATCTGGAATAAAGTCTCGTGAATGCTGTATATTACAACGTCTCCTCCTAGATACCGGCTAATTATTCAGGCTGAGAAATGTCTTTCCAATACAGAACCCACCCCACCCCGTATTAGAATAAATAACCACAAAAATCTAACAAAGCAATAAACGGAGAGGTAATTAAAAATAGCATTACCCTAGTTTATTACAGTATAAAAATTCAATAACAAAATTATACGATTGGTATAATGATCTACGGATGTATAATTATAATGAAATAAAGCAACATGAACATGACAAAGTAACGCAATAACTGATGTTTCGTAATATTAATACCATTATAAATGGCCATTTTGTATACAGTTATTTATAAGATAAACAATAATTCCATGTAAATATTGACGAACAATTGCAGGTTAGAATCTTTTCAGTGAGAAAAAATAATATAAACTCTGTAATAATATGTACTGATGTACCAAATATATAAATGGGGAATCAGCAATTAAACATAATAGTATACTAACGCTGCTGAGAAGAACAGGTTTACAGTAATGTGTTAAGATTTTATTACACAAACTGATGCATTATATCTTGAAACAGTAATACAAAAGTTGGGTCTAAACAAATTCAAACAGATAGGATTGTTAATAAACTGTTATAATTCTTTGTATATTCATGTGTATGTAACTCAGGTGGGTAATCCACACTTTTGTGATATTAATGCCTCGTTAATTCACGCAAAGGTAAAGACATCCTATAATTAGCAGTACAGCATAATCGTCTAAAATACTGACATTACCGCTGATCTTCAGTTACTAATTAGAATGCTACAGTTTGCTTTGATTTTAATACCGATAGTTAGATTGTGAGTGAGTGTAAGATTTGGATTTTAACGTAGCTTTAACAATTGTTCAGTTATATCGCTACGATGTCTGCAGTGTAACAGTTTATAGTGATGTCTAGCACTGAGGCATCATGCCGCAGACATATAGCATGATGTCTCACCCAGTCACATTATCCTGACACTAGGGTGACCAGTCCTAACACGAACCTCTTAATGCTGAGGGCCTAGCGAGGCAGCTGCTTGTACCATTTTTATATCTTTGGTATGATTCGGCCGGGGTTCAATCCCGTGACCTCTAGCTAGATTGTACTGAGTTAAACAAACAAGCTAGCTGTCCTGTGTGTAACGATATGGCATTACTACTCTTTCATCTGCAGAGGAGAGATAGAATATAATCAGTCAATTATAATTACAATTATTTATATATTTGTTTTCGGCACCAACCACATTTTTTCAAAATAAAGATTAACTATTATCATTGAACTGTTGATTTGTTTTTGAAGTTATCTTTACTGTGTGCCTTCTATGCCATTATTGATGTTTTTGAAAACATAACGTAGCCGTAAGTTTCGTCATGTTTATAAGGAACACTTTCATCAAGTTTGAAAAGTCCTATTTTATTGATTCATTTGATTAGGTTATGCTGAGGAAATACCTAGTGTGAGCTCCAGGAATCCCGTGTCATGGAGTACACAGGGCCATATCCGAAGTCCGCAGTATCAGGCATACAGTGTGCGATTAGCCTCGTTTGCCCGCTGGCCGAGTGGCATGAGGCAAAGACCGGAACAAGTGGCAAATGCTGGCTTCTATTATACAGGTAGCATGAATAATATTGAGCATCTTTACCCTTGCTTTTGTTGATGAACATCTTTGTAACAATAAATAATCTGTTGGTTTCTATTATACAGGTACTGTACATATTAGACGCAATGTCGACGATGTTATCAGTTGTGATAATGGGCGGTTGGATTGAAAAGTTTCATTAGATTGTGATTGACTCTTATACCATCAGTGTGATTCTGATACTACAAATACAAATGTCTATTCTAATGGCGACAAACAGAAGTTCTCATCCTTGTTTCATTTAGTATGGCCCACACACTTGGTAAAGCACAGTGCATAGACTTTGGTGTCTGGATGAAGTTCGACGAAAAGATCAATTGATATATACAACGTGTTTCGATATAATGTACATTGGAAGAATTAAAGCCTCAACGGTTTAAATTTAGTGTGTACATGAGCTGTTAGATTAATATTAGGTTAAAGCACCCATTGTGAGGAGATTGCGTCAAATATTGAATAATAGTACAGTCTGATTTGTGTATTAAAAACTTTTTCCTTTCATGTTTTTTAACTAATTTGTTTTGCTTCATGCTATATATAAATACATTGAGGGGGAAATCATAAGTCAAGGGAGACAACTTGACTGTAAACTTATCATGAGTTAGTGAATACGATCAGTTTTGGTTATTGCTTGTTTTTGAAATCGACGGTGACTTGCCGCGAGGCTGCAATGACATAGTTGGCAGTGTAACTAGTACTTTGTATCCGGGATTCTGTAAACATTTTTAACATGTTGTGAAATATGTTAAAATAATAAGGTCTACTCAATAACTTTTTTCTTTAGAAATAGTAAGGTTGCGTACATATTTGTCTTATCCTCTCTTAATACACTTTGTATATTCTTGCCGTGATAATTCAGTTATTGGAGACCCATAGTTACATGGCTTAAGTAGGCATGTGATGACAAATCATCGAAAATAAAAGAAAACCAGCGCAAGTGGTTCAAATAAAGAAACAATGAAAGAAATATAGCCAAAACGTAAGAAGTGCAACCAAACATGAATCTAAAGGAGCCGAAAATTAACTCAATCAGACGTAAATGAAATATTAGCACTGAATATAGGAATACAGTTAAGTGTAACCTTACAGTGTTTGGTGAATATGTTGTACAAGTGCAGTTATGAGGTACCGTGAGTTACGAGTCTATGCTCTTAAAATAAGTAACAGAAAAGTGTGATAAGCAACAAGATTTGTACAATTCAACAAATAATTTCTTTCCCTAGATTAGAATGTGAAAATAAAAAAGAACTTATGGAATTACGAATTAAATCGCAATAAACCATAGAATTACAAGCACAAGAGCTGATAATAAACATTCTGAATAAACTTTAATGGCAATTAAAATTAGTTTTAAAACTGAAGATGTTGATGTGCTATGGTTGCTTGTATCGTTTTGTTATACCAATAGTCTTTTGTTGAAAAACTGAAATATATTTCCAGGTTTGAATTGACTATAAATCCCAGTGAATGTCTCCGTTGAAGAATCTTAATTTGCTATGAGCACGCTCTATTTTCAGAGAAAAATCACTTGAATTGTATAATTTGAAGAAATAAATTCCAGAAAAAATGAAGGTTCATAATCTTGCAAATAAAAATATTAGTTGTAACTAGAAGTCTATTACTAACATAATACTATAAAATGTGCAGTAAACAAAAGGTAGACCTGGCAATTCATAAAGGATTTCCAAAGTTCAAGACAGATTGAGATAAACATGTTCTAAAACCGAACTAAACAATTCAGGCCAGGTAGAAAATGAACATAATTTAGGTCAAGGTCAAGTCCAACATACAATATACCCACAACATACAATGAAATAAGAGAATTAAAAAATAACTAACAAACAATGCAAATTAAATGTACATAACATGTGAAATATCTTAATCAAGGAAATAATTTTACAAATAAAGCCGACCGTCTCTCTGATCCATCATGGATATATGCATCCTGGAGTCCAGCAATGTAACAATCGCTTTATACACAGTTTTAGACAGTATAATAGAGGGAGTGGAGCTTAGGGAGGGAAGACAAAAATTTGTGAAATACGTCAGTGGTAGCTTTTATCTTATTTAAAACACACGTCAATTAAGTATTAGTAAAGTTAGAAAGATTCCGTAACTAAACCATAATATTAAAATGATTTGCAAGCTTTTGTATTCCTTCCTTTGTTAATTGTATTGCGATTACTTTTTTTTTTATTTAATTTTGTTTACTTACTTTCATTTTTGGAATTTTGGTTTCTCGTCATTCGTATAAGAATCTCACGAGATACTATCATTAGATTGGATGTTTAGTAATGTCATTTATAGCTAATGCAAGCAAGTAAGCAAAATGTTTTATTTACAAGAAAGTACTTCTAACGAACCAAGAATCCAATAAGGAAGAACTGACGGGAAATGTGAAATTAGGAATTAAACATTAGTCGTTGATACTGGGAATGGATATTTCAAATCGTATTAAACCTTTGGTTGATTGTCGGAACGCTCCCTGCAATGATGTATACCAGTATCATCTGGTTACCTGGTTTCTTTCTTTGTGGGTGTTAGGTTTGTTCCCTAGCGGCAATGTTGATAATTATTAAATTACATACTTGTGGCAAATGTCGTCAGTGGTAGAAAGCAATAGCGTTCGAATGTACTTTATGTTTTAGATGTGTGTACAGAACATGTCAGAATCTACAATTTTGTGCTATAATTAAATGCCTCGTGTCCTTCGGCAAGCCACTTGATTGTCATTTCTAAAAACATGGTTAAGAGCTCAGGAAAAACACACTAAATATAGCAGCCTAACCAAACTAAAATATTCTAGTGCGTCTTTGCTGCAGTCATAACTTTGTTTTCTTTTCTGAGGATGAATAGTCTCAGTTAGCATTAATTGTGTCTAAAATATTAATTTATGTACATTGGGTATATACCTTACATTACCTGGTTTCCATATATGTTAATTCAAGCACATGTTGCATAGATTGTTTTCGCTCCACACATTCTCCATATTTGTCTTGTGACTAGGTTTTGATGATGTGGTCCGTTGTTTCGCTTGTGACGGTGGAATGAAAAACTGGGATCCTGATGATGAGCCCTGGATTGAGCATGCGCGCTGGTTTCCACAATGTCCTTTTGTAAGACGTGTAAAAGGTCAAGAATTCATCGACCTCGTGCGGCGAATGACAGAAGAATCAGATGAGGTACTTCTTTCTCAGAAGAAAAGAAAGTAGAAATTTTGTTAGTGACAATTGATGTTAGAAGCGTAAACATTACCTTCCGTTATTTAACTGACATAATTTCCTATGTCTTGAAACAAGATTTATTTGACTGGATAAGAAATGTGCAAATGTTATATCCACTGTATTAAAGAGTTTAGAAATTTTTCTTTCCTGAATAATGATGGTAATAGATCCGAAAATCAAAACTTTTAATACCATTCTCTGAATTGTTGATCCCATGACTATTTGTCTCTAGCACGTCATCTCATTTCAAGTTATGACTATACATTACACGACATTTATGATAGACCACACTTTCATGAATCATAAATTCAATCATATGCATGCGAACATTTAACACCAAAGTTTTATTTTCCATTTTTAATGTTGATATAACTATTTTAAAGGAAGAGGACGCAGTAGTCCACTCCACCTTCCAACCAAACAATCCGATGGCTGATGTACCCACATTGAGGAATGAAACAAATTTCCAGACAGAACAAGGTAACACTGCAATTCTCGTGTATCAATAGCTTTTGCGCAATATTTATTTATGTTTTATATAAATATATTCTATTAATATATGCTATACTAGATGTTTATAAACTGATCAATTCTTTGCAGTAAATGAAGCAAGTGTGCTTGAAAGTGACGCTGCAAGAACTGTGATAGATACAGGCTACCCTCGTGCCGCTGTTGCCAAAGCGATCAACGAGTTGCTTATCAAAGGTAAATTTCTATGTTTGAAAAATATATCTACTAAGGTAGAATTGTGTTGCTTTTTTCCTGAACGTCATGAGCAAACTCTTAGAAGCGTATAAATAAAATGCAAATATGGACTATATTTAATAGTTATATAGGCTCGGTGTCAGGTCGGAAACGTGTTCTCGTACTTTTGTTTCTTTCTATTGTCTTAAGTACAACATAAAACTGAAAATTAATCAGAATTTTATTATAAGAATGTTGGTCCCCTATAACATGCCCTAGACAGGATGTTGCAAAATCATTCTATAATTGATGTTTAGGTAATGTTTCAAGAATCAAATATGGCATAATTTTGTATTAACCACTGACATATACGTTAATGCATTGAAGTTATCACTTGATATGTAGTTTTGTAATTATTAGCTATACTGGTCATAGACGAAAACGGATTATGGTATAGATGTTGTCCATCTTCCGTTGTCCATCCGTCCAGGAACAGAAGTTTGTTATAGTTACTCCTCCTAAATTACGCGGAGAATTGTCTTGAAACCTTACGCACACATTTATCACATTGTCTATGGGGTTCTAAATGAATATAGTGCTGCTCCGACATCTAAATATGGCTGCCACAGATATCATCTTAAAAATCTTTTAGTCGCTACTCCTCCTGAAAGGCTGATTGGTCAGATCAACGCAGGGTTTTCAATGGAAGAATTTGCATGTCTTGCTTGATCCTAAGTAAAAGTAGTTCAAAGCTTACGTACAGTACTCTCTGCAGCCATCTTGATAATCTTGTTATTGCTACTCCAACTGAATGCAAAGTCATATGTTGAAAATAGTGTTACCTCTACTCCTCTCCAAATGGATGGCTATATCAACAATTTTTTTTTTACTATAATACATTGTATGATACGCAATCGGTTTTGAATGAAAATTGTCCCAGTTACACAAATATAATGGTTGCCATGACGACTTTATTAAATATGATACTGTCTCTTCTACCCCTTAATGAATAACCATGACAGGAGGTTTTCGCCAAGTCCTAAATGATAATGCCATCTACAAATCCAATATGGATGCCATGACGACTGTTCTACAAATCTTGTCACTCTCCCTGAATGGATGATCCTGATGACAAGGGGTTTTCACCAAATTACCTGCAATTATATATACTTAGTCGTATATGAAAATGGTGCAAAAAATGACATATAGTATGTGTACAACAGAAGCTAACTTGAAAATACTGTTATCGCACAAGAATATCAAAGATTGTTTCAGTATTCAACAGTTAAAAGGACGAAATGGTCTTATCTATAATTACTGGAAATTCTTTTCGTCCAGTAGCGCGTCCGTCCCTTATAGGGACTCTTGTTTATGACTTATCCTGTTTGTATAGTTAGATATACAGAGAAATTAAACGTGTGTTTGAACATAGGAAAATTGCAATTTGTAAATTCACTATTTATTTTTATAAATATTAAATAATTTGTTTTGTGATTCATTGTGTCCCTATATTACAACAAGGTTTTACCTATACTGTCAGGACAAAGATGGCCGTATAATATCGCAAGTCATAACAAAGCCCCAGTCGATACAAGATGAAACGTTTACGCTGAAGGAATAATCTATGACAGAAAAATTTTAAACTGAGTTTGTGTGTGTTTAGACAGTTCAGTTGTATGCATATATATGAAAGGGCATCGAATATGAATGCTTCCGTGAGCGCACCACTACTTTGAAATGGTTCCTGATTAGTAAAGGGAATGTTATAAAATGCAGAAAATTTAGGTCGCATGTAGAAATTAGCAAAAGTTGTAAACGGTATTAATTTCATAGCCGCGAAATTGATTTTTTTGATCCTGTCTAACCGGCGACATGTTTCTAATTACATATTTATGCAATATCGTTACAATGGAGTTTACTCATGATCAATCGAGATCTCTACGATAATATAAATAAAACTTTTGTCTGGAAGTCAGCTTTGAGACCCTGCAAATCGGGAACCAGTTCCGTGGCCGATAGATTTATATCGCAGGTGCGAACATTTGGCATGAAGCGATTGATTGTATGAATTATTAACATTCTGAACCGATTATGTATCATTAGTAATATATAAATCGTATTAGTATTGGTAACCAGTTAATTCCAATCTTATCTACATTATCTACTCTCCAAAGTTACTAATTTTCCTCCCCAGTTATATCTTAGAGTAAAGTCAGCCTCGTTGTTGTTATATACGTACACGCTGATAAAAACGTAAGACCTCGGCAGAACATTTATCAATTCTTATATGATTTGTGGTGTTAGTTACATTTAACGGACACGATCTTTATACAATGCTACATTATAAATATATACGTTCCTAAAATTAAGCTGGAATATATTTCATGGTTATGTTTTTTAAACTCTATGAACAGTACCACAAGTCACTGGAGTTAAATAAAATAGGTTGATGGCGTGGAATAAGTTAGTGTCATGTCCTTTTTATATTTATAAAAGAATTAAAACGTCCAGAACAATCATCATCTCTAATAATATTATTAATACAACTTATATTAATAATAATATAGCCCTACAGGTTTGATGTTTCAATTTTACTTTTAAATAAATTTTAATAAAGGTTAATGAACTCCCAAAACAGACATTGTTGCGCCTGCGTCTTCAATGGGCAGCAGCATGTCTTAATTCTAAATTGGTCTAGGTTTAGCTAGCGGTTCAAACTTACGGTCTTATGTGTAGTTTGTGTTGAGCAGTAATGACAGTAATATTGATCTGAATGGAAATAGAAGAAGAATGATGATTGTACAATGTCTACAAAATTGGTAACTAATTTAGGTTTTTTTTTTTCCTTTGGACAATTTGTTTTCTAAGCCGAAAGCACATTATTTGGTTTAGAAATTGTCATTTAGACTAGTTAGTAATTTTGTGATCTATGCCAAAAAGTATAAGCAGTAATTTTGTGACTTTAGGACATTTGGATTACTTAGTGATTTTGTGACTCTAGGTCAATTTAGACACCACAGTAATTTTGTAATTCTAGGTCAAAATGATTACAATGAGGATCATATAATGAACGTTATCTTTGAAATGGAGAGCAGAGGTCAATCCCTTAGGGAATCGGATAAGAATGCAGACTCGCGACCTGGATCACGACGTAGCAATCAAATGAAAGGTGAGTGAATGGTATTCAACATTGACTTTTATTTTCTTATAAAAGGTTATATTCCGTCAAGCTCCACTGAAAATTCAATAATATTTTATTAACGGCAATAATTCTCACACATCTAATGTCTATACAATAACATATCAAAACAAAGTCCGACAGGTCATGCCAAACCTTCTACCTGAATAAACATTTCAGAAATTGAGATAACTTTTAAGATGGTTCATGCATATTCTTTGTGATGGTTCTACTACTGAGACAAGATGTATAACCGATACTTATGATAGACTAATGTACCTGAGGGCTCTAAAGGGATCTTACATTATTAAATATCTTTAAGAATTTTGGTTTTATGATCGCATGTGTTACCGCCCCAACCCCTTGGCTTCTAAGTAGTTTAATATGTTATAAAGAAGGGCAAGAGCAAATCGTATTTCTTGAAAGAATGTGCGAGGTGCAAAATACCTATATAATTGTAACATGCTTAATAAACAAAGAGGAAATGGTTTGGGCCTGAATGTATGACTATGTCAAAGAAATATATATTTCTTGACACAGATATGTGCAAACAGGTTAGATGATTGCATCTCGTTCATGTCGAAACTTTCCGCAATCTGTCTTGCACTAGTGTGAATTAGAGAGAGAGAGAGTCTTTGTGTGCAGGTATATATATATATATATATATATATATATATATATATATATATATATATATATATATATATATATATGTGTGTGTGTGTGTGTGTGTGTGTGTGTGTGTGTGTGTGAATTTATTGAAGAACGTCCTTGTTTTTATTTATGGCAGATAAAATTTCTTCTCATTTTACGAAAAGTACATAGACGGTTGAAAAGATACCTTTGTTTGGTTGTATTTCACTCAATGGCCAAGCTTCCTTATCTGATTTTTGTTTCAGAATATAATAGAGCGGATTTGAGTTAGCTTAAATAGATGGCGCAAGGATATTAAACACTGTTTTTCTCAATGAAAAGTATTCGATATAATCTTTAGTGCGAATAATTTTAATTTGGATAATCTGCATTTTCAATTTGAATTTAATTTTTTTGGCGTCATGTTTTGCACTATTGCTTTGTATCCAAATACGCTGCATATCTGCAATGATTCATACAGTCTACTTGTCTCAAATTGTTCTATATAGGTACGATTAGCTACAAGATCTTGCGTGATTTGCTTTGGATACTTGAAATCAATTGCTTTTGACATTTAATCATAACATGCATTTTTATAACTTTGTGTATATTATGGCAACGTTTACAAATTTACAAATCATCTTAATTGTAAGTTGTAACAAAAGTCGGAAAATCATTGCTGTGCATATTTGACTCATATATTGATTTAATTAGTTTGCTATGACTTTTATAATTTCTTCAGAACTTGTTTTAATTCCGTTGTTCTCTTTCCTGTCAAATTATTCCCTACACTATAAAGTTTCATAGATATTTAAGTCCGCAAAGATGAAACTTATTGACTTAATTAATATTTGTGGACAACGCCAACACTGAGGTAGCTTTGTATATGGTAATTGTTTAATATCTGTTGATGTAATTGTTTACCAAGATTCATTTTTTTCTTAAAATTAGTTCTACTTAATGCCTTAATGCTTGCTTCATTGGTTTCTATAACAGGAATAATTACTCATAATCTTCCTCTGTAAACTACAAGGTCAATCGTACGTTTTTGTATCCTTTTAGGAGCATTGTCGTCAGATAGTGGCGAGGACACTGGTACATGTAAGTTTACTATTTTAATATTGTTTTAATACTACATTTACCCTCCCGATGCACAAGAAACGGCGTGACTGAAAAGCATAAATATAGTGTCTTCTTTGTCTCAACGATGGGCATAACATACTCTACGCCCACGGTTCCGAAGTTAACGAGAAAGGTCCTTTCTGCCATCCAATTTCCGTTTAAGAGACCTTTATTTGTTTTACCGTATATTATAATTCTCTGATTATTCATTAGCATTCTTAAGCTTGTTTCAGAAATGTATACAAACTCTTTTAAAAACATGAAAAGGTAGGTCATAATGACTAACTTTCCATGCGTAAAAGAAGGCTAATTCTAAACACAAGAGTGCAGATATCATACAATCTCCCGTTTTACTAAACTACTTGATCTATGGGGAATATAGATTATTGATACATATCAATCTGTTATTTGTTACATTTCATGGTGCATGCTTTAATCCAGTCTGTAAAGGCTGTTTACAGTACTTCGATCATATCTCTCAAATTATTATTCTTTGTACCAGTTTAGTAACTTTCCTCAATGGTGTCATGCTGCTTCGGGAGCTGCATAAATCTATATGGTTAGGTGCTGGGGGTTATTTGTATTTTCTCAGATTACGTAGCTTACATATTCAGTTTAATGCAATTTCATCAGTACATGACACTGATATATTGCGTTGTCTTTTCTGATTAAAATAGGGCAGAATATAGAATTTGTCTAGCTGGGCTCTCAACCTTTACCGACCTTACTTTTGTTTTGAAGCTGCATTTGTAATTTCATGCCTATTTAAATGTTGTTTTTGTACCCCTTTTTCAGGCTCTGTTCTGGCTCTTCAGCAAGAGAATAAAAGGTTACGGCAAAGCATTCAATGCGTCACTTGCAGAAAATCGAAACGAACTGTATTTATGCTACCCTGTAAACATCTCTGTTTATGCTCAACATGCGCAGAAACATCATCAATTTGTCCCCTGTGTTATAGAAGGATTGGAGAAAAAATCAAGACATACTTGATATAGTGAAAGTGATGGTGAGCTCTTCCGTTATGAAACTATACTCGACTCCAAAACCTACTTGAAAATCTTCTGATGTTGCATTTTTACATTTCCTTCAACATTTTCAAATTTGGAGTAATATTCATTACTCGAAATATTAAGTTAAGATTTATGATGTAGGGGTCTCTTTATCAGTGCAAAAGATCCAATTTGCAAACAGCAGGCTTGAAAGAAATCACACGAAACACAACATCCTTGAAGCTTTTATGCACAGATATTATAGATGTTTCCGACGCTTGACAGAATCAATGCGATTCAGGGTGCAAATCTTATTCGCTGAAAGTTGCAATGTGTGTGCTGTTTCATTCAAAGAAAATATGAGCCACACAGAAACAGAACCTTGAGGGCGTGAGTATTTTCGAAAATCACTGGACCAATCCGTGAAGTTGTTGGATATTTCAGACGAAAGTAGTGAACAATGAAACATAATGTCACCATGAGATGTCTAATGAGGCACGAATCCAGTGATATGACGGACTGAATCGTATGCACACCTGATCTTAGATGACATATGGAACGTCTCTAAGCTGCTAGGAACTGACAAGAAAGGAGGAAGCATAAAACAAAAAGTGAATGTAATGGTGAGGACGTCTAAATCATTGATCAAATGAGAATTTTGTGTATTCATACGTTACAGTCCTGCCCTTCGCTTTTTAGAGAACTAATGGGCAAGTAACCTAACTGAAAATTTGCTCATGGCCTAAGGTACAGGAAACTATTTATTTCTACCTCCTTTCTTCTCAAGCGCTGGAAAATACGCTTTTGAGAAGGTGGAAACGTTCAGTCAGCAAGTAAGCAGCCCTCTCCCAGTGTCCGTTAAACAATCGCAAAAGATAATATGCATGAGACATTGTACTGCTATAACTAAAACAAATACTTTCGAATATATGACTAAGTAGGTTGTGATGTTGTGAACTTGTTTCCTATTTCAGCGTATTAATAATTTTACAGGAAAGAGACACGTAACGTTTGTGTTTAGTTTGTTCCTAAGTTTTTGGAAAGTAGACTTTTGCGTTTCATGTTGATGTCACTATTTTGGCAGTTGCTGAAAACCAAACTGATTGTGTAAATCATGTTTGCATATTCCCCGTGGAACTCATGAGAAATCATGAAACCATATAATCTAGTCAAATGAAGAACCTTTCCGATAGATAGATAGATAGATAGATAGATGGATGGATGAATGGATGGATAGATGGATGGGTGCTTGAGAGGGTGGGTGGATGGTTGGATAGATTTTTGGATAAATGCGACCACTCCAGCATAATGTATAGTAATATAAGAAGAGAAAATATAATTTGGACTCGAATAAAAATAGTTTTTTCTTAAGAAAAAGCAATGCACAGCACTAAGATAGCATTTACATTGTCTGTTGAGCTTGAAAGTTATTTTCATCTACTCTATGAATTAACTACAATTTTTCTTTCTTCTGTCTGCTGTTGACCAGCTGATGCTGTGCTCAGTGCCAGTAACTTTCAAAGGAACTATAGGACACTTTTGTTCTAAAATGTTTAGATAATTGGTTCGTTTAGTTTTGCTGTCGTGTGTCCGAAAAATGCCCCCCTTCTTACAAGTATATTCTTTGTAGCTACCAATGCATGATCGTTTTCTATAGATTTATAATTCGCATATCATATGAAATATTTTGGGTGATTTTACAATTTCTATGTTTTAACTAGTTTTACTTTTTCTGAGAAAAATCACACAACTTACAGTCCTTAAGTTCACACAACGGCCAGGTTTTCCGATGTTTTGGCATTTTGTTAGCAATGGACCCAGTGAAACCGTATTGTTTTGGCCTTAATAATGATCATAAACGTATGCCGTGGACGATAGCAACTGTACCAACTGATGTGTGTCAGTTTTTTCGAAATATACCTTAGTCTCTAGATTATTTCTTTTTGCAAATTTATTCCCTTGGAGATGATTTCGTTTAAGAAGTATAGTTCATTTAATAATTTTATTTTTTATTGCAACTGATGAATGTCGCTTATTCATCCAATACACAAGCAATCCTTTCATCTCTTTTTCTGAATGTGTTCAAATGACAAAAATACCATCAGTAAGTATAACATAGAAAAATAGTGCTCTAGCAAATTTATTTATTTCTCTCATTAAGCTAAAGAATCGATACCGACGAAGTAGGAAATCAGTATCATTCGTAGAACACTGCCCTAATTCTTATAGAAAACTGACCTTCAAATGCGACATGTATATATTGTCATATATTTATCTTGCTTTACTTTGGTCGATATATGGATTGATGAATGGATAGAATGTTTTAATTGAGGACTTGTAGTTTGTGTACTTTATTGTATACAATAACTATTCAAGTGCTTTTCCTGAATATTTAATATGTATTTATATTTTTCAGTAACCAGTATCACCCGCAATTGGTTCTCAATTGTTTTTTTTTTTTTTTGTCTTCCAAATATTTTCTCTAGCATCTCTTCTTCTTTCTATCGTTTTTACGGAACCTAGAATCTATCTAATTATGGTTATCGTTGATATGTACTTATTTTACCAGCGCTGGTTTACCTGTTTACCTTTTATGGATGAAAAATGCTACGGTATTGTTTATAAAATAAATATTAATTTGCTATTTTTATTTTTGTTTTAAGTAATATTTTGATGTTTTTCCCCTAATTTAGCAGATGGTTATTGTGGTGTATATATATATATATATATATATATATATATATATATATATATATATATATATATATGATATCTTTTTATAATTTCAAAAAAATACCCTAAATTTAAATCACTTCGAACTTCACAAGCCGGTCATTATTTCACTCTTGCAAGCTTTATATAGGTAGTTTTTGAGGTTCTAAAATGGTTAACGAACAATTTTAATCTTACCGGTTAGCAATGTTAGGCCAAGATGTCACTGTACTATTCCAAAGATACGGTAAACGCATCGTGTTTTTCGGAAACTCCACGTTCTCACGGTGAACCTTAATCCTTTTCACGATGTGTCAGTGACGGACATGACACAGGATTAAGTTTTATTGCCCTACTAGGAAGTCACAGCAATATAATTATGTAATCGTGGACATCCACTATAGCGTGTGGAACTTAACCACTTGGCTCAGCTGCAGAATATAGTGTAGGTTGCTTTTTTAAAGTTGTACACAAAATATACCAAGTTTAATTATATTGATTTTAACATGAGAGAGAAAAAGATAGGTTATGCTTTTAAATTCAACTAAAATACCTAATAGTATTGAAACATAGTTGTGAAATAGGTATCTGTGGTATATACGAGTTTTTACAATACAACAAATATCCTCAGCTTCGTACGTTGTTTTTTTAAAGTTTTGTCACTGTATTTACTTTGATTAGCGTCGTAGTAATTCATCTTTCCGTCTATTACATTTCTGCATATTTTAAGTTCGTATAAGTTAATTATGACCAGATACGACAATAGATAATAAGAAAAGGACACTAATAAGCGAAAGTATCACAACTGAACTATACTGCGTTTCTCAAACCATATTACAAGTTCAAAATTTGTTTTTACTCAGTCAGAATTAAACTTTGTATTCAGAAGTTAATGTTTATTTTGAAACATTGGTGCATTAAAAAGAGGCTGAGCACCTTCCTGGCTAGCTATTGTTAACAAGCGTAGCCGCTGGGCCTTGATGAGAGATTCAGGAAAAAGTGACACCGACACTTACCTTTTTCATAAAATTAACTTCGTTTATTGCATGAACAGCCACTGGTAGAGATCAGGCTTCAATAATGTGTAGACGAATTGGGCGCATTAAAAAATTATCATACTCTCAAATAACCAGCCATATTCTAAGTCGACTGATAAAGGTATTGTATATTGCAAAGTTTTTAGGCGTTTATCAAGACCATTAGACCTTTTATTCTAAATTAAAGATAAATGTCTAGTCTCTCATTGGGATAGTAAACAATAATTATGTTCAGGGCCGGATCAGATCAAGCGTTTAAGTGGGGGGGGGGGGATTTCAAATAGCCCCAACTTTCCTTGAAAGGGCACCAAAGCAGAAGTGTATTTTCTTTTTACTCAAAGTGTGCATAATACCCAACAAACGTGCGCAGGAATAAAAAGATTGCAAAATATCAAGTGACAAGGATTGCGCGTTTGTGTGTGTATGTGTGTGTGTGTGTGTATATATTTTCTTTAAACCTGGAATGGGGGGGGGGGGCCGGACACTCTCACCACCCCCACCCTAATGCGGCCCTAATATTAGCCTTTCATATAACACTAGAGACCAGTTTTACGCGATAATATGAGAACTTAACATCAGATGCGTTTCTCAGAGAAATTGCTTACAAGCTAACATCTGGTTAGTTTCAAGGTGTGTGGTTTTGTGATATTTTCTTTCATTAGTTAATGTATATCTTGAAACGTCGAAGCGCCATATTGAACATTATTTTGTACATGTGCGAACTGTCCTGACTGAATGCTGTTGACTGGATGAATAAAGCTGCAGTAACAGATGTAGAAGCTGATTTCAGGGAAATACATTCCTTACGCCATGGCCAGGTCATGCATGTAGATTTATGGAAAAAGTGAGGACATAAATAACGCGGTATTCTTCATTGAAAATCACTTTGTTCAATGACATTAATCGTCACTGATAGAGTGAAACGGTAAATACAGTGTTCACAATCCCATGCCTTTAAAAGAAATGCTGTACTCTCTTTTAATCAATGATATTTGCAAAGCTTAATTGTAAAAGTGCTGAAAAAACTTTACGTAGTTTAGCTCGTGTATCTCTTTTGTTTTAATATACGATGCCATGCAATTCGTGTAGAATAAACTTTGAAAAGAATTATGACATGCATGTCATAATGTTCCAGTGTTCGTGATCGTACTTGTTCAATATATACAATACAGGGAAGTTTAAATGTACTACTGCATTCAATAATTTGTTCAAAGTGGGTATTGGAAATAGAATGGAAATAAAATGGAAACTATGACAAATTATTAACCAGCATACAAAACACATTCATGAAATATCATTTATTGAGAATGAACATCGAAGTTACTGCGAGATGGAAAACAGTAGTTTAATGGAGACTGTATCTAGGCAATTTCTTGTGATGTACGCTACATACTGGACAGGGTAGGAAGATATCAATGAAATTCAGAACCGCATTTTTCCTACGTTACTTTTTTTTTTGTTTTGTTTTGGAGGGTGCTCTCCCTGGTTGATCTTTTCAGACCATTTAGGGAGGCCCTCCTGCCCTGCTTGTATCGATTGTGCTATATTATTTGTTGGTTTATTTTATTGTTCTCTGTTCTGTTAAGGTTTGTATAATTATATATATATATATATATATATATATATATATATATATATATATATATATATATATATATATATATATATATATATATATATATATATATATTCCTATTACCTTCCAAAATCGTCTAGACATTCGTCTGCTTGCAATTGACAGAAATATTCATCCATCATTTTGAAATCTTCTTCTTTCTTTTCTTCTTTCTTTCTCCTCCTTTTCTCTCTCCTTTTTCTCCTTTCTCTTTCCCTTTCTTGTTCTGTTGACATTGCTACTGTAGAATACGTTGTTTGGGTCCATGATATTGTTGTTTTTGTCGTTTTGGATTCCTGTGCTTGGGTTTGTTGATTGTATTTCTGACTTTGTTGTTGTTGTTGTTGCTGTTGACTGGTTGTTGCTGTTGTTCTTTTATTGCTGTTGTCTGCTGTTAGTATCTCTGTTTCTTCTACTTGTTGAATAGGTTTCCCCTGTTTCAAATTTTCTTGTATTCTTGTTTGTCTCTGGTTGCTTTCTCCTTTACTTTGTTGCTCTATTTCCACCTTTCTTTTTTCATGTTGTTGTTGACTTTGCCCTGTTTGCTGTTGTTGTTTTTTTGTAGCTGTTTCTGTTAAAAGTGTTTGTTGGATTTCTGCTGTTAGCATCTCTGTTGTTATTTGGGCTTGTCGATTTTGTTTCCCTTGTTGTTCTTGCTCTCTTATTTGTCCCTGGTGATCTTCTCCTTTATTTTGTTGATCTATTTCTGTTAATGTTTCATTGTTTCCTTTTCTTTTTTCTTGCTGCAGTTGCTGACTCTGTTGTTGTTGTTGCCTTATTGTTTGTTGTTTTTGTTGTTGTTGCTTTCCTTGTCTCTGTTTAGGAATTGGCTTTTCCAAGTTAGTGTTTTTGTTGGTTTTGTTGCTGGGTTCAGGTTGGGTCTGTGAATTTTGTGGACATTTTTTGGGGGTATGTCCTGTTTGTCCACATCGGTTACATTTCCTCTTGTATATGCAACCCTTGTACCAAGATTTTGTAATGAAGCTATGTAGAAAGAAGGCTCTTTTAACTTCCGTCAATTTGGTCTTTTCAATTTCTAATATACGTGTTCCATTGAAAATTTTGGTTAGAGGTATTGTATCTAGTCGTGATGATATCACCTTTATTTTCAACTTTTCCTCAAATTTTTCAACGGTAGCTTGTAGTGGTATTTCCAATGGGATGTCTGATAGGTGTAGTTCAGCCGAATGTTTCTTTATTTTCTTCAATATGGGTGCTGGTGTTCTTACTGTTACAATCTCCCCTGATATCGTCATTTCTCCATATGGTAGTACAGGTTGGTTCCCTCTGGGTCTTAGTATAAAGCCTTTGTAGCCGTTTCGGTTGATGGAGTAAATCTTTGGTATGTATTCCGGATCTTTGATTTTTATTGCAATCATCACCGAACATAGGCTCGGTATTCTTTCCCTCGGTATATTTGATGTGTCTATCTCTTGTGTTCCTTCTTGGTATTCACATTGCAGGAATGATCCTTCCTCTGTCTCAATTCGCTTGGTTTTGAAGTATATCTCTAGCTCTCCTACGTTACGAGCTAGGCCACTGATAAATATAACAAGAAATGATACCACTGTAGAGTTTGCACAGGCAAAGGTATAGGAAATGACATTATTTAGTGTGTCCACTGGCGGAGATAATACAATACAATCAGCAAGGGGGTGCCATAAACCCCACTTCAGCTGAAATAAAACCCGTGACGGACTTCGACTAGATTCAGTCGGTTCCACTAGAATGGGTGGAACATCTACTAGACTGAGCTAATTTCTACTACTGAATCCCTTTCCCCTCTGGCCACGTCCACCACGTATATATAAACAGGGAGACTGAAAACAATTATTTTATGAACATTTTGTACAGTATACAATTTTATCTAATGTCTTAGTATTAAGGCTATGCAATACAAAGTATCCAGGATGGATACATACATACATGCATACATACATACATACATACATACATAAATACATACATACATACATACATACATACATACGTTGTATAATAAGCCTCCGTAGGTTCAAAACAAGTACTTGGGGTCATACAAGAAATTTGAAATGGGGGTCATTTTGGAGACCAAAGAGGCACTTGGGGGTGATACGAGAAGTCCTAATTAAACAGAGCCCATAGATTTAAGAACTGAAGGACAGATGGGGGTCAAAGGTGCTTATATGGTCAATAGTGTTTATAGAGTAAATGGGTTTTATAGGGTCAAAAGTGTTTATAGGGTCAAAATGGTTTATAGGGTGAAAATTGATTATGGAGGAGTTTGGAAGGGTAATTAGTAAGGGTTTTAAGTTTGAATGGTCAAAACAAAAAGACAAGCACACATCACAGAGACGTATAATGTCGCCTGACAAACGAAATGAGGTATTGGTTCAAATCCATGCGAGAAATTTCAAAGACGACATGAGCAAGCCTGAATTAACACCCTCCACGTATACCCCAAAACCATGAGTCGACCCCAAAAGAGACTCCTTTGGTAGCACCCGAAAAGTATTACCACATTCGAAAAACGCAAACACTTACATCCAGAAAGTTTAGAACGACGGCTTACATTTACAGAGTGAAATCAAAAAGGTTCAAGTCTGTTGTGCCACCCCAGAAACTAGAAGGTTTTATCACCGTTGTGTGGAATTCCTTGTTAGCGACACTGAAACGACAATGTCAAGCCAAAGAAGACGATCGTTTGGAACTCTCCATTCATCAAAGCAGATTTAAATCGCCAGTCTGGATCGAGCTTAGCACCCCGGAAGAATTGATACCCTCCAAATTCATCGACAAAATTCAACACTTTCAGCAATCCAATGACGAGTTTCACATCGCCGATGGAAAAGCTACACTTTTTCGACCCACGTTCCTCCCCACCCACCCACACCCCCACAAAGGGAGGGGACGCAGAAAAGGTTTATTGGTGGACGCCAAACAGAGCATTGTCAAAATTAACATCTTCTAAGATTACATGTGCTTAGCCATGGCCATCGTCGAGGGTTGAACTTATGCTAACAAGAACGACATCGCAGAATGGAAAAGAGCCTGGGAAGGACTCTACTATCGGGCCGAGTCAAGCAACGAGAAGACGCAGAACTCCTGTTACAACAGGCAGGCATATCGAAAGAGATTGCGTTTTGCATTTCTGAAATGCAAACTATTCAAGACGTTTTGGCTCCACACTGTGCGTTGAAAGTGTATCCTTAAATGTCTTGTGGGCCTTTGTTGTTTCGAAGACCTGTTTTCCCAGACGGAAAATACATTCACGTCTATCATCATGAAGAGCATTTCAATACCATTACCAGTATCACCGGATTTCTAGGATAAAACTCTTATTACCGTGAGAAATGTGACCTAGGGTTTTGCAGTCGATACCAACATATTCATTGCGGAAAGAGATTGCAGTGCTATTTAGCGTCTAAAACCATGCATTCCAGAAGGGGAAAAAAACGAATTTGCTGTTCAGTATGAAAGCGAACCTTTGTCAGCCCTTTGTTTTAAGAACACGATCTCATTAGGCAAGATCAACAACAGAAAGAGTTTGCCAATTACTGAGACTGCGTTCTACCTGTGGATATCTCATTTACACCAATAACAACAAAGCACACGTTTGCCCCCTGTCCTCCCGCATTTGCCTGAGGCTCACTATTACGAGCCCAACACTATGCACAGCAAACAATATGAAGTCTTTTATGCATTGTACCACTCTCACGCTTCCAGACCCCTTGACTTTCAGGAAGAAATGTTAAAGTATTGCCTATCCAATGTGGCAAATTTACACCGTTGCTGTAGACAATTGTTCCTGGACCATGGAAGTATCGATCTGTTGAAGATATCATCTACCAACGCAAATGTGTGCTCCTTAGTGTACCGAAACAAATACATGTCCGGGAACAGGCTAGTCATTTTGCCCTCTCAAACTTCCAAGTTCATCAGCGATCGATAGTCTGCCAAGCTCTACGTTGGTTACATTACTTGGGATGTCAAATGGATCCAACAAACCTGAATCAGACGCACAAGAAAACTGGAATTCTTTCGGTGGATGTTGGGATTTTTAACACTTCAAGGTCGCCTACTAATTTCATGGATGTTAATTTCGTGGATGCCCTACCAGATTACCTCAACCTTCAGAGTACGCCATGGATCAATTGCGCGAAGGAAACATACGAACTGCGCATGAAGTTAGATCAACAAGAATACCGAATGGTAGAAAAGTGGGGACACGAGTGCAATCGACACTTCAACACCGATCCGTTTATACGCATTGCCGAACGTTACGACTTGGTGAAAGAAGAACACACGCTGCTGTAGCTTTACCTGTCTTCTGTGACTTGAACTCAATTCCAAACGTTCAGAGCCAAATGGCCTAAATATCTTAATGGACAAATACCCAAACAATTAGCCAGAGCTGGATTTGTCTACTTGGAAGAAAGAGATAAAGTCAAGTGCTTTAGATGATGTGTTTCACTTCACAAAAGGGAGCAGAAAGACTCAGCTGAAAGCTTGGGACATGCTTGAAGGTCTCCTCTCCGTCACTGCCTTTCTTTGGAAGGACACAGGAATTATTCTAAACGCATTTACATAGTGTTTGTCAAGATAGAAGTGAAACGCAAAGACTAATTGCGTCCATCACGGCACAGAGGTTATAAGCTATGGTACAAACAGTCATCAGACATTGAAAAACTACCCACTGAAAAATAAATTCGGGACGTTACGATTTCTATGTACAATGTGGCAACGGCACATAGCATTTTAAAGGACACCACACCAAACGTAGAGCATTATCAACAAAAAAAAAAAAACATTTACAAGAAGCACCGCTTCAAGAAGAGACTTTTTTTTACGGCGTGAATTTAGATTTAGAACTCGATACTGTGTGGCATAAGAATGAAATTTCCTCCAAACGAAAGATATTCTGTAACTAGCTAAGTACATTCAGAAGTTGCCTGAGATGGATATAAAAGCTTACCATGCCAGGGACTTTATCGGTAGTGTTGCAACAAATTCCATGGACGCAAGTCAATGGCAGTATTCAGACCTTGGCGACTTACTACAGACTTTTACAACATTTATTTCCATTGAATTTGGCACGCTATGTCGTGTATTTGTGTTAGTGACTACATTTCTGGGACATCGTTTGCCAGCCGACTATTTACAAACATTATTTGCAAAGACATCACGGTTGCTCCTCCGATTTATATGTGCATAAGAGATTCATTTTGTTAAAAGCGTTGCGATTTCTGATACATACTTTTCTACCTTTGTGTGAAAAGAATACTCATAACGCTTACGAAGACGTGTGTGTAACTTATTGGTTACGAGGACACTTGAACGATGTACGTGACTAGAAAAGTTTTGACTTTGAAGCTTGGATGAAAGAAGTGGCCCACTATGCCAAACCTTAGTGCAATTGATCCAGGAAAGGAAATTGACTTAAAACCAGAAGTAAACATGATGTTCAAATGTTAGAAACTGTGGTACAAGAACCTGACACCAAGGAAAACTAAATTTAGGATGGTGCTGTCGTTCACATAAAAAATAATGAAAAGACAATTCTTGAAGGAAAAATTAGAGACTGTCAATGGTGTTGAGACTTAAAGAACATTTCAGCGTGTCCACATAAATCATCGAACACACTTCAACCAAAAATGTTGTACATTGACTTGTTTATATTCTGCTTTAGTCATTTTGATTTTTATATTTTTAATGTATGAAAAGTATAAATCTCTTGTGTATTCAATGTTATTCTCAGAGTTCTAAACATCTCAGCTACGATTACATCTCCCTCTTCCTCCTCTACCTCTGTTCCCAAACTCACTGACAAAAAGTTAGATCACTGAAGCTGGGAATCACTGTATTTGTTGACTGCTGGATCGAGTGTCAAACTTGTGAATCAACAGAAAACCAACCATTGTAGGGTGGTGTTAAAACGCATGTCAATCGACTTAAATCCTACTTCATCAAAATCAAGGAGGATCCATTGTGTTTGTCTACACGAGTCAAACACATTTCGTCATGTTCGATCTATGTTCGGTGAAGACGAAAAAAAAATTAAACTTTGGTTTACACGCAATGGACAACATCGTTATGCCAGTATCATTTACATTACACAAACAGAGTTTCTACAAGGTAAAGTCCCAAACTGATTCCCGCCCCGTACAGCATGAATCACAAAACAAAACTGCACAAGTGCGTTCCCGTGTGTGCCATTCTCCAATAAGTCTTACAATGGTTTACTCCCTTCAAGCCACACGACTCGGTGGCAGTGTTTCCAGTCTCTTCCACTTCATCGGTAGCCATGATGCAGGCCAAACCATATATAACACGCGTCTTCCCTAAGTTGATGAAAAATGGAAACCCATTCTAAAGGAACTTTTCCGGTCGCAACCTCTTCGCTCTTAGCTGTAGCGGCTGCCGCTAAAACGTCCATAACCCAAGACCAAAGTCCAAGGGAGAACGGGAGTTTTGCAAAATTGCTGGATTTACCACAACGTCGAATGATACCCGTCGTGAAGTTGCTAAGTCTATCCGACCATCAGTGGAGACGAATTCCATTATAAAACGGACGTGGGCCAGTCGAATCCATTCAGTGCTCTCGACTCCAGAACGAAAACGAGGTCACCTCCAAGAAGTGCACACCATCTCTCTCCACCCTAGACAAGCGCCCAAAAACGGGAAAATAAAGAGACTGCCTCCTCATTTAACCATTCATTGGGATGCGAAAACAACAATTTAAGCAGCACCCAAAGAAATCATAATATCCAGTACCCTACATTATACCATCAACACACCGAGTGTAGTGGCCAACACCCATTCATCCACTGTCCGACACCACAGATGATATCATTTCGTAACTGTCACGGTATTGAGAGGAGATTAAGAAATGTTTGGAAAAGTGTTAAAATTTGCAAATGTTAAAATAAAATTGTTATAATTTTGTTTTTGCAAATTGTGAAAGATATCTATCAAATATTAAGATAGCTGCTGCTGCAGTGAAACAAGTAACCGCTGCTAGAAACGGTACAAAACAGAACATACATGATGCTGAGTTTACTTGATTTGCCCAAAGAAGAAGTAGTAAGATTTAGTCTGCTAGGAATATCACTCAAGTTGATAACAATCAACGGAGAAGAATGTCACTAAACACAGAAATCTTGGATAAGATTGTCTCTATCTTCCTCACTGAAACATTGATGTGCATACCATGATCATCAACATCTAAATAAAACTTCTTTCAGAAGAAGGAAAATGGACGTCCTCCTCATTTACCCAAGCATTGGAATGTTTTGTCACTGCTGACCAAATCAAATGTTCCGATGCATGACCAAATCACTCAAACGCACATGAATAAATTACCGTGTGCGAATGCTTTATGAACCTTTTGAAAAGAACGGTGTCTTTGAGTAAAATATACATCCAGCTGTTAATAAGAGACATCGACACGTTCTTCGAGAAACTGTCTGAAAGAAAATATCAATCGGTCAAAAGAAAAAAGTGCCCGTTACTTTCTAACGATGCTGATAGAGCTGTTTTTTGGCTGCTTCATTGTTTGGGTCTAATCTGGGCCTCTTGTACGAGGAGCTATGACATACTGCTGAATAAAAGAAAGTCAAAATGACAATTTTCTGGAAAGACATTTCAATTGTACCCACGGAACTTACAGAAAAAACATCATTGGAACAAATAGTGGACACCACATTTACCTCCTAATCCTAATTGCATCAAGATGCCACACGTGGAAGAAGAATTAAAATTATTGATGGATCGAAAAGATTTGCTGAAATCAAAAACGATCGCAACGGTATGGACAATTATTTCAAGGAATTTAACTATTTCGTCGGAACGATTTAGACAAGACGACCAAACCTAATCTGACATATGCCAGGAATGTCACGAACAACTAATAAAAAAGCGAAAAAGACGATCACAGACGTGACAGAGATGGAAAACGAAAATGAAACAAGAGGAGTGTTTCAAACTACGTATGCACCTGTTGTTCCTTCTCTTAGTATGACACCGTGTTGTGTTAACACCTTCTCGGACGTGAAGAAATGAAAGCTTTGCACACTCTTCACTTGAAGAAACAAAATAAGAATGGAGGAAAGAAGTGAAAAATAAATAAATTTGTGACCGAAAAACCAGTGACTACATCAACTCCTGTTGCATATCTGACAAGTCAATCATCGCAATTCAAATTACCACCTGAACAACATAGGAGCAGTATCTAACAGTGGGTGACTTATTTAGTAGCAGCAACAATATCAACCACATGGAAACAATTTTAGTCAGCTGTTACGATAAATCTGCCTATGCTGTTGACTACGGAATAATTCACAAATTGTAACGTGCTGCTAAAAGCGAACTTAAAAGTTTACTTTAGCAAGATATAATAAAACTATTTTGTTACGAATCAAGGTCTTAACCTATGTAAACGAAAGGAGCGAAGCCAAAAAGTTTAGTAAAATCAACAAACATTTTATTTTTCTAAGTTACAAACTGAAAATCTAAGAAACATTTACAGCAGTGCTGTCCAATCTTTTTGACACAATGGGCCACTGAAAATTTTGTCTTGAAGCCGAGGGCCGCAGCAGAAAACTTAAAAGCAACTTAATATACCAACTTACTGGTTATTTGTCATTATCATTAGATAGATGACGTTAGGTGTAATACACTATGTTTAATTTTGTTGATCCCAGCTCACGTGATTACCTGGTTGAGAAGATATACTATGAATGTAGGCCATTGACTTTTTTTTTACATAAATGCACAAAAACTTGCTTGAGCTCTGGCGGACCATTTAAAATCAGCCCGCCGGCCGCAGGTTGGACAGAACTGACTTTCAGTATTGTGAATTAAATCCTAAATAATCCTAAATGTGTATTACCAGTCGAAAAGTATAGAATGTTCCGAATGAATTACAATGGCCTTGAACGTCCTGAAGTGCCTCAATTATGCAATCTAGAATGTCTTTAAATGAGTCCTCAATAATTCAAAATAAAGTGCTAATTAAAGTCAATGAGCTCTTAATAACTACAAAGAAGGATTTAAAAATAATTTCTCTCAAATTATATCTGAACACAACTGCAAACTCTGGTCATGGTATTCCATACTCTGCTATAAATCAGGAATGAATAATTTGTTTACCAAGCCATTACAAATTCATATTTTCACTTGATCTACTACACAAATGAATGATCTGGAACACTAATCGTTTCAATGGAAAATCCCACTAACTCGTAAACATGTTTAGGCCCCAAACTCAAATTCTAGTAAATATCATAAGTACTTATAGGGGCCACTTTAGCGACAATGGGAAAATACATTACAGACCCCCCCCCCGGGGCCACTTTGGCGACAAGATTTATAGCGACAAAAAATCACCGTGGGCCACTATAGCGACAATGGGAATTTTGTGTAGGGACAAGAGGAATGGCACAGGTGGCATGACGTCACAGTACTGGACACTTGCAAAAATGTAGCAAGGGGCTGACCTAAATACGCGCAGCTACTCTAGGGAGGGACAAATACAATAGAGAGACAGAGACATAGACAACACATAGATAGGCAGAGTGAAAATAAATATCTTTTCGAGACAGTGGAGTGGCCCTGAAAAGGGCCTTTGGGTTTCTTCTTCTTTGTCTTCTTCTAATTTCTTCTTTTCCTCCACCAACTTCTTATTTTCTGTCCTATACTTTTTTCACCTCCACTTTTTCTCTTCTTCTCATTCTTTTCTTCCTCCTGTTTTTCCTTCTCCTTCTCTTTCTCCTCCTTCTTCCTTTTTTCATTTTCTTCTTCCTTTTCTATTTTTTCGTTCCACTCCCTCATTCTCCTTTTGTCTTCAATATCTTCCTTTTCGTCGTTTTCAATTTTAATCATCTCATTTAAGATGTCCTTACTTCTCTTTAAATTGTTGATTTTCATAGACAATCTGTGGGGACTTTAAACCCCAAGCTGCATTCTAAGTAACATCTCCTCCACCATGTCAAGTGTGTCTACCACCTCCTGCAATCTTATCATTCTCTTCTAGTTACTTGCCATGGCTGACTATTCAGTGTTGAATGGCGCGAATGTGTGTGTCCATGGATTAAAGTCGCCTATGCACTGAGTGCTTCGCGACTGATTATAGCCCCGGGATGGCGCGAATGTTTCGGATTATAGTCGCGTATGCACTTTGTGCTTTTGCGACTGGTTGTGGCCCTAGGCTGGGCGACAGTCCCCTTAAGGGGGCGCTTGGTCCTGAGCTGGACCTTTTTGCAGTTAGGCCCCGAGCTGGGCCCTTCTGCATTTTGCCTCGTTATCCTATCAATATGGACGTACCTACCTCGCTCCCAAACGGCAGACCCACCACCAGGTCTCCCACCCCGGCCGCATCCCCCAACCCCACCCGCCACCAAAGATCAATCCGCCCTGCTTTATCTCAGCCGGGCAGATTGTTGGTCAAATCCTTTCCAGTTGTGCCTACTGGTGTCCTTATACCAACATTGTGTGAGCCACCTGTGCAATTGCTCAAATGTTACAGAGTTGTGAATTTAGAAGATATTCTTGTGTTGGAATTTTGCGTACTTAGCGTACTTATATTGGCCAAAAGGTTTTCCAATCAGCTGGATGCGAGTCATCCGTTAAATTTTAGCACCGCTTGGATATTTTTGGTTGCCGATTTTGAGTCGCCGTCCAAAAAGATCATGTTTGCATTGTGGTGGTCTTCAAAAACGAAAGTGAAGACTTTAGTTGTTTTTTTGTGGGTCAGCAGGCAGAGCCGCCTGGACTGTCCCTTGCCTTTGAGCTTGTCCGTGTCCGGGGGGGGGGTTATGGGACAGCAGGGGGGTGTCCGGAGGGGGGTGTCCTGGACTGTCCCTTACCTTTGATTCGATACATGTACTGGGGATTTGTGGGGTAGCAGGTAGAGCTTCCTGGACTACCCCTTACTTTGATGTTTGTCTGGCAAATTTGGCTGAATAGTTATATACATCTTTTCTGTGTAGGCAATTTGGCTAGTTATATCTTTTCTGTATGGCAAATTGTTGATTTCGGTAGTTATTTACATCTTTCCTTCTGCTCCTTCTTCTCTCTCCTGGTCGGCTCTATTTTTGGATCTTCTTTATTTCTGCTTCCTTTTGTTATCTGTATTCTTTTATTTCCTTTCTTGGTTTGTTTTCTTCATTATTTGCTGCAACGTTTCATGCTGTTTCTTTTCTTCGTTGCTGTTTCTCCTTCCTTATCATGGTGCTGTTCAGTCATGGTGTTTGTTCTGTCTATTAGTGTGCGTCAGTGTGTTATTGATGTTATTAACTTAGTGTATCTTAATGTATAGTTTATTTCTCGTTCAAATTTGACCGTATATATTCCTTAATCTTATGGCCAATATCTCCTCTATAAGGTTGTTTTAGTACGCCCTTATCGCTGTTCTACGACAAGTACTTTAGTGTGGGAAACCTGAAATTCCATACCGTATACTTCGATATAGCTGAATTCATACAGCGGTCTAGTAGTGAGTGGTATGTCAGTAATAGAATGATTCATTAATGGGCATATACGGTTGGCTAGCGAGATAAGCCTACTTCAGTACTGAGTGCTGTATAATGTTACAGTCCTATGTGGTTAGAATAATTTGATTGGTTGTTGGACTTTGGAGATTTCAATCCTTTTTCATGTCATAGATGTACAGAATTTATAAGAATGTATTAAAAGTTATTGTCGTTTAAGGCAAGGTCCTATTTTATTGGTTAGACGGTGTTAAACTAGGCAATGTTATCGTCGTTTAATAAGATTATTGTGATTAGTGAAATGATAAGTATGATTGTAATTGTAATTTTATTTGCAATTGTAGAATGCATGCTAGGGATTAAAACGGTGTTATTTTTCGATTTTACTATGACGGGGTATGTGTAGGGATAACTTTATTGGGTTAAAATGTTAATAGATTAGTATTGATATATGGTCCTTTATGTTAAACTTAATTGTCGTTTAAAGTAAGGGCACATTTTATTGATTGAATGGTGTTTAAACTAGTACGATCAAAACCTCTCTTTAATTAAATTAAATTAATGTAAATCATGGAAAAGTTTTTAAACTAGTACGATCAACTACCTTTCTTTAATTAAATTAACTAAATGTAAATCATGGAAAAGTTTTGTAATTGTAATTGTATTCTAATTATAATTTTATTTGTGATTGTATTTGTAAAATGCTTTCTTTACCTTATGCGATGTGTGCGCGGTGTAGTCTGTCCAGTCCATGGTCAGTTTCCTTTGTTCCTTTGTTCTGAGTTGTGACCCCCTGTAACTGCGGCCATGTGCTTCTTAGTGTTGATTGCTGTTTTTGTCCTGGGATCACAATTTCGGCAAAAACCTGGAATAAATCCTGTGTGAATATCCTTTTTCATCTGTTTTGTTGTTTTTCCTCACATTTCTTGAAGTTTCTTGAAGTATAAATCCAAGAAATTTGTTGAAAGCGAGAGCAGCTTGGCACACGTCCGTCCTCTTCACCCCACACGGCCAAATATCATCCATTGTGTTAGAAGTCATTTTTATTCAGTGTTGAAAGGCACGGACGTGAAGGAAAACATCCCCTCTTACCAACTAACCATATCACCTGCCAAACAACCCATAAAGATGAGAGTGCTAACGTAACATAAATTGTTATATAAAACAACACAATAATACCAAACGTTTTGTTTTTTGTGTTTAGGGATAAGGGTTGTTTGTTAAGGGGGGGGGGGGGACCAATACAAATACACACACCAACAGAAGTACGAGCACGCATACAAACACACAAATAGACACCAACAATGTACGCGCACACATACAAGCACACAAATACAAACACCAACAAACGTACAAGCACGCATACAAACACACACACACACACACACACACACACACACACACACACACACAAATACACACACCAACAAACGTACAAGCACGTATATAAATACAAACACCAACAAACGTACGAGCATGCATACAAACACACAAATACACACACAATAATATTTTTTGATTGACTCTCAATTATCGCACCAGTCAAGTGGTTAACTTTGGGGTATTTAAAAATGCCTTGCAGTCTGGAGAGGTTCAATATTTTAAAGTGACCACATACCAACCTGACAAGATTGTACGTTTAGCCACACACCAAATCGTCAGTCGACCTTTGGAAAAAGTCTATCAAATCGTGTACCAGAAGCGAGTTAGACTTCCCAACCACTTCACTTTACCGTACGGACACACTGGCATAAAACTGGTTCCAAGACGATAGCCACCAACAAGAAGAATGACTTCGACACAGCAAGAATCGATCGAGGGACCCGGTGAGAACTCCAAGTTCAAACCATACCATTTTTCTGTCTTCTTCCCTGGCTATTGTGATTGTGCCAGTTGATTGGAAACGTTTTAAAAATGGTTCACGGATTTGGATGATTACCTACTTTGAATGTTTCAGCTAGAACAGGATTTGTCTACTTGGGACCCGAGACAGGATTGGGATACGAAGTACAGTGTTTCAGTTGTGGTCTGAGGTTTCGTAAGGATCGATGTATCTAATAAAGATTCAGCTATTCTAGAACATATTCGATGGTCTCCGCACTGTCCTTACCTTTCTATGCCTTTTCCACCCATCACACTACGGTACAGGTATGACAATACCTTAGAGAAGGTAGTACCATTGTCCAGGAAGATAAAAAGGAGGACTTCCAAAACTAAACATAAAAAAGGAAAGATGTACAAGCCTGAGACTTCATTAAGACTAGTATAAAAAGGGACGACGTCCAAAACCGATAGATCATTGTAACTACAAACACCAAGCTAGAAAGATGAATTATTTCAAACAGACCACACCATTCAACTTCAGTCATTCTCAACTGAAGTGCGATGCTGTGCCTTGCGATGACAGGGATACCGTACAATGTGCCCTCAGTGATCCAGTACCACATCATGGGAACTTTGCTATCACTTCAACTACTACACCTACCATGGAAAGTGATGATGTGCGTGTCAAACCTGATGGATGCGAAAGCGACGCCACTCATTATCGTGTACTTTTAATTGGTTTACATGATCGATGTCATCCTCCACGTAAGGAAACCATGCGACTACCACCCTACGGATGTCATCCAACCCTGAGTAATCTACAGTGGATTTCACCGTACCCTCATGGAAATGAGTCTGCGAAAGAAGAATATTCTTTCCCTTTGCGTTTGCCTCAATACTGAGACTTTGAAAGTCGATTCGAAACCTTCCGAGTAAAGTGGCCTAAATATCTGGGAGGACCTACCCCGAAGAATTAGCCTGAGCCGGATTTATATACTTGGACGAAGGTAATAAAGTCAAGTGCTTCGGTTTCGGTGTGTCACTTCACCAGTGGGAGCAGAAAGATGCCTCCTACCTAGAACATGCTCGATGGTCTCCGCACTGTCACTAACTACCTTTAATGGGATAACCTCAATAATCTCGTGATGGATACTTTACAAGAGAACGTTCGTGGTTTGCCTGTGGAATTGAGAGAACGCATTTACCTAGAGTTCGTCAAGATACAAATGAAACGCAAGAAACAATTGCATCCTAACAATCATCAAATTTTAAGTTGCCTATGGTATCTGAATGCCATAGGAGACTTGATTCATTTGAAAGTGTTCAAATTGTCGGACCATTAACAACTACCTAATGGATATTGATGTACTTATTTCAAGATTAAAATAAATTGTGAAATTCCAGACGCCAAAGAGCTGGAACAGAATTACAAAGACTGTTTAAATTTACCATGGTATGTGTGGGATCAGCCAGCGGACATCACACTTTTACGAGAAGACTTTTGTAAACGTATGCTAGATGTATCAACAGATACTGTTTGTGTAAGAATAGACTATATGGTGAAAGTGCCTCAGTAGAAACTATACCCTTTTGTTTGCCAAATTCGTCCAGTAAAGAAAGAGAAACTTGAATAAAACTAAGAGCATTCAGAAGTGACCTTCAACGTGGGTATAAACACTACCTGACAGTGTCATGGATGCTTTACAAGAGAATATTCGTGGTTTGCCTGTGGAGTTGAGAGAACGCATTTACCGAGCGTTAGTCAAAATACAAGTCCAACGCAAAGAACAATTGCATCCGATACGTCATCAATGTTGGAATCACCGGTACCTGAATACTATAAGAGTACTGATTCATGTGAAAGCGCTCAAATGGTCAGACATTGTTAGACTGGACGAGGACCTGAAGACTTTGGTTGTTACTCATCCTACTTGTTATAAGCTAGCCATATTACAGCGAATTCCAGAGGAAGAGTTAGAGGATTACCAAAATATTTTACACGAACAAATTTTGTCTGTAGAGGAAAAGTTTGTGCGGTGTGTGGTGTTTGAACTAGTGACTAAAAAATTTGGATTCGCCACTGGAGTACGATTAGTTCTGTGCAGATAGTACATTTATTATCTCCGACAAAAAGAGGTATAAAAGCTGGCTAACATGCCACAGACTTTATCACTCGTGATACAACAAATTCCGTGGAAGGCAGTCAATAACAGTATTCAGACTGTGCAGGATTACCAACACTTATTACGAGAGCTGTGTCCATTGAATTGGGGCCGTCGTGTGGTGTATGTCTTAGTGACTACTCTTCTGGGATTTCGTTTACCAGCCGATTCCTTCTGGATTCTTTACGATCTGTACTGTGAGGTACCAGCAAAACCATGAGGGTGGTGGTACCTTTATATATACACGAGAGATTTATTCTGTTAAAAGACTTGCGCTTTCATCTCGATACTTCTCGACCTCTACGTGAAAAAAAGGTTCGTCAACTTTTAGTCACTGAAGATGTTTACGAAGATGTGTGTGTAGCTAGTGACTTACACCCTCACTCGAAAGATGTACGTGACTGGAAAAATTTGGGTTTCGAGGCTTAGAGAAAAGAAGAGGCAAATTATGCCGAATATTTGTGTTATGCGTTCAAAGGAAAAAGCAAACTTAAAGTGTCTAGTGAAAAAGGTAACCTTTAAACCTGTGTTAAGCACAGTACCAGAAGAAGAACCCGACACCTAGGAAAAACACCCCATTCAGAACAGGGCTGTCATTGACATGGACATCCCCGAAAGACCATTCTGGGAGAACCACTGTGTGACTGTGCCAAGTGTAGAGCCTCTAAGAACATCACAAACTCTCCCTAGTACACCACACCTTCGTCACCAAAAATGTTGTACAGTGACTTGTTTGTATTCTGCTTTGACCGTTCTGATGTGTATTTTATCGATGTACATTACCATTTGGATTTTATGTCTTTTTGTCATCCGTGTTGCATTTTAAAAAAGCTTTTGGAAATAAACGTGTCCTGAAAAAGGTATAAAAACTCTCGTTTTATTTGTCTTCGTGTCAAACGTAACATTCCCTGCACTATGGCTACCTCTGCTCTCTCTGCTCACTCTTCCTCCACTTTCAAAGTCATCGACGAAAACTTTGATCGTGCCAGTTGGGAGGCCTTGTATCTTCGCCATCCCTTTAAGATGTTAATTACTGGACCCAGCGGTTCAGACAAAACCGAATTTGTCAAACGTTTGATAGAACATAAACATCATTTGATCGATCGTCCACCTCAACGTATCGTGTGATGTTACAAAGAGTGGTAATCGGCGTACAGCCTCCTGCGAGAAAGTCAAGGCGATTCCATTGTGTTTGTAGAAAGCAATCCTGGCGAAGACGAAGGGATCGTGTCTGACCCTAGTCAAACACATCAGGTCATCTACGACGACATGTAAGGAGAAGACGAAGAAGAAATTAAACTGTGGTTTACGCACAAAGGGCATCATCGTAATGCCAGTGTCATTTACATCACCCAAAATTTGTTTCAACAAAGTAAAGCCCATCGCACCATCAGTCCCAATGCTCATTACGTTGTCTTGTTTAAAAGCCCTAGAGATAAATCGCAAGTGCAAGTGTTAGCCAAACAGTTAGAAATACCTTGGCTTGCTCATGCGTACGATGATGCCACTCAAACGCAACACGCCTCTTAACTCGTGGATTTAAAACCACCCCACCCCGAGTATTTGCGATTTGGTACCCATCTGTTTCACCACTAGTGCCAAGACGGAGGGCCTGTCTTGTACACATCCCCGTCGACTTAACAACAACAACAAAAATCTATAAAAACCTCGGACACTTTTGGTCAATATCACACAGCATCAACATGACGACCGTTCCGTTTCATCTTCCCGTCAAATTGATTCGTGCCTTGAATGGCATCAGTCGCGAAAAAAATCCACATATATGTGCTCGAGTCTTAGAAGCCAGTCTTCGAGAAGACTTACGATGGTTTACGGTGACAGCACGTCAATTACTGCAAGGCATCATTTTCATTCTACATCAAACCAAAGGCTTTTTGGAGAGAAACAAAGTAGCCTTGACGCAACAGGCAGATCCCCCTATCGACACGCAAACCAAAAAGCAAATCATTTTGAAACCCGGAGGTAGGAGTTCTCTAGGAGGTGTCATCATTCGCTCCCTCTTAAAATGGGATCCCAATGCCCCCAAAGTCCTGCCGAAGAAGAAAGCCACTCCCCGGCCCAAAGGTACCCAGAAGAAAAAGAGCAGTGGTGTAAAGACCAGGTCACAGCCACAGAAAAAGAAAAGTCTCCAGAAAAAGAAAAGCCCCCAGAAAACAGCTTCTACCCGCAAGAGTGGTACTTCGGCCAGGTTGCAACCATACATCCCCAAACCACGACCTGCAGCGAAGGTGACCGCGTCTCCAGTAGCCTCAGGTTCTTCCACTTCTCCGTTGCTGGTGATGCCAGTCAAACCCAATTTTACACCCGTTCTTCCTCATTTGATGAAACAATGAAAACTTGGGTCTCCAAGAACTTCTCCAGTGGTGACACCCTCTTCCTCTTTAGCTGTAGTGGCAGCTGCTCACAAAGTACTTGCCTCCAAAATCAAAGTCCAAGAGAGATCAGGCATGTTACAGAGTTTACTGGATTTATCCAAGCAAGAACTGTACCGCTTTAGTCCTTTGCGAACCTGTCCACGACGCGTGATGCCTGCCATCAAGCTGATATGACGTAAAGACAATCAGTGGCGACACATTCCAGTATAAAAAGACCTGGGGCAAACAATGGGTACCAGTGTTTTTTGCTCCTGAACGCCCAAAGATGTCCCCTCAAGGAGTGCACACCATCACCATCGTCGTTCTCCTGTCCAGAAAGGGAAATTAAAAAGAAAAGGACGGTCTATTCATCCGAAAATACGCTTAGCCAAGCATCGACATCTACCCCAGAAAAGACACACTCGTCCAAAGATGAAGAGGAGCAACCAAAGGGGAGGATTTGTTTCGGCAATATATTTTCCAATGATATAGTCTATGAGATAGTCAGAAAGACTGGTTGCAAACCCTTCGACAACCTAGTTCAAAAATACGGCCTCAAAAAAGAAATAAGATAAAAGGACGAATGTCGTGCCATGGTCTTCAGTGTATTTTGTACTCCTCAACACCCAAAGTTGTCCCCTCAAAGAAGTGCACACCATTACCATCGCCGTTCTCCTGTCCAAAAAGGAAAAAGAAAATGAAAAGGACAGTCTCGTCATCCGAAACATATTCTTCGCCAAGCATCGACATCTACTCCAGAAAAGACACACTTCTCTAACGGAAAAGAGGAGCAACCAAAGGGGAGGATTATTTGGCCATAAAGGAAAAAAGTCGTCGCATTTTTGACGAAGCGATAGTCCAAAAAAATAAGATAAAATGGCGTGTACCTAGTCATCGACGTCAGTGTACTTTTTGTGTGTGCCCTGGAATAAAAAAAAATAAAGATGTCACACCCCCAGAAGCCATCCCTCTTCTAGAAAAGGAAAGGACTGCCTCCTCGTTTAGCCAAACATTGGGACGTGCTGTTCGTCCTGTCCAAAGCCCCTCCACCCATACAAAAACATATGATTCAAACTGCCTCCAAAGATAACGTCGAATGCTGTCTAAATGACTTGAAAGGCACGATACCTTTGTCTCCACATCCGAAGGAATGCTTAGCCAAGCATCCATACGTCCTTCGCCAAATGGTCCAAAAGAAAATACCCATCCGTCAAAAGAAAAAGATGTTGGTACAACGCGGAGGATTTGAGCACCTGTTATTAGCACCCATACTCAAAGCCACATTGGTACCAGCAATTACATCACTCGTAGGAGCTACTGCTGCACAAATGGCTCAAATATGAAAAGGATCAAGAAGATAAAAGGAGGAACCTGGACTTAAAAGATCTCAGAAGTGACCATGGATATCAGATGGAAGGACGAAAACTAGCATTAGTGCCTTACAAACGATGGATGGAATTCAATCGTTGACAAGAGCAACGGGCCCCGCATTTACCTCCCAATCCTCATTTGACCGAAATGTCCCAGTTAAAACACGAATTGCAATCGTTGATGGATCGCAGTGATTTGTCAGAAACGGAAAAATAGCAAAGGTACGGTCAACTGTTGCAACGACTTCACATCTTTCACCAGAAAGCTAGAGAAGAAACAGCTCTGCCAACTCTAAAAGATTTTAAGGCCCTGATGAAAAGTCCATCACCACCACTACCACCACCACCACCACCCCTCCAGTGAAAAAGACAGACGCAGTGCCACGGATGCCTGAGGAAGATATGGCATGAGAAGTCTTTCAAACACCGCCAGCAGCTCCCATCTAGTAAGATTGCAGTGTCCTTGTTGACCCCTTCCCCTACACCCCAACAAGAAGAACTCAAAGCTTGTGTTAAAAAGATGATGTCCATTCCTAATTCAACAGAAGTCAAAAAGAAAGAAGGGAAACCAGAAGTGAAAAAAGAAAGCAAGACCAAAGCCACCCATTACAACCACCACCACCACTACCCTCAATTTCTACTCCCGTGGCACATCGAACACGTAAAGCGGTTTCCAAACCACCCCTCATCCCATCCAAAGTAGCATCAGTGACGAGTGGGTGACCAATTAAAAAAAGAAAGAGTCCTGATGGAGAATGTGTTAGGCAGCATTTACGACGATCCATCCTATCCTGCGGGATATGGAGGAGTTCAGACATTGTATCGTGCTGCCAAATCCAGACTGGAAAGTGTGTTTACCTCAAGTGCAACGATGGTTACAAGAACTAGCCACATAAACATTACACAAACCCATTCGACGAAAATTTTCCAGAAGGTGCACCTGAGTAGAGGGTATCGATCGTCAATGGCAAGCCGATTTAGCCGATGTCTCTCCTTTATCCGACTACAATTATGGCTACAAATATTTGTTTTGTGTCATCGACGTCTTTTCTAAATTTGCCTGGGTCGTGCCATTGAGTTCCAAATCGAGCACTGAGTTAGTGCGAGCCCTCACACTGGTGTTGAAACAAGGCGGTCGTCACCCTCTTCGATGGCCAACTGACAAAGGCACCGAATTTCTGAACCAAGCTTTCAAAAAGAACTAAAGAAACGAGACATTTTCTTTTACCACCGAGAATCCCAAAACCAAAGCCAGCATCGTGGAACGCTTTCAACGCACCTTGAAAGAACGCATGTGGAAATATTTTACGCATCAACTCACTCACAAGTACATCGACGTCTTTCCGCACCTGGTCCAAGTGTACACCACTCTCACCATCGGAGGATCGGATGTGCTCCCCAAGAAGTGACTCCCGACAATGAAGTGACAGTCTTTGAGCGTCTATTTGGTACGTCCCCAACTGTGGCTGTCCCCAAGAAAGGTGAAGTGTTGTCAGCAGGAGATTGGGTGCGAATTGGCACAACCAAACGCACATTCGACAAAGGTTACTTACCCAACTGGACTACCGAATTTTTTCGTGTCACTGGACCAGTGCGTAGCCGTCATCCTTCCGTCCATAAATTAGAACACATGAATGAGGAAGTGTTAAAAGGAATGTTTTACTTGCCTGAGTTACGAGTGACCAAAACGGAAGATGAAGTGTACGACAACGAAAGCATTCTCGATCGAAGAACCCTAAAAGTGAGAATATGGCGTGTCAAAGAAGTCAAATTATATTGGAAAGGATATCTTCCCAGTTTTGATTCTTGGATCGACGCTTCGCAAGTCATCGACTATAAAAGGAAATGACCATCATGCCCTTCAACGCAGCTTCATCCACCACCGTGACCACTCCTTCACCCAGTTCTTTTCTGCAAGATCTACAAAAGCATCCCTTGTGAGTGTGGTGTGGAGAACGTGCCTACAATGCAAATCGTCTTTTTCTACCAAATTGTAGTGGTGTATTGTGTCATCGGTGCTGCCATTGCCAATTTGAGTTTGCAACAAGGCGACAAACAATTGTGGACCATTTTACTGACCAGACGCAATGGTTACCTGCTTCCCAATCCTTCCCTGAAATACTCTTCTAACGGGAACAAGGGGAACGTTGCGCCCAACGTCAGTCACCCTCCCAACAGCCAACACACCAACAACAATAACATTAATCCTCCTTTGGACTCTCCTCTGACCTCCAGTGCCCCCTCGGACAGCAGAACTCTGGAATTATGAAGAACCAGTTTTATTTAACTTTACCAAGCGACAGTTCCATGGATGTGTTTCCCCAAAACACATTATTCTGTTTCACGGCCAAATTACCTCAGGCCATCCAATTGGATCACGAAGCCCGTTGGGAAGTGGCTTTGGTGGAAATGATTCACCCTACACAAATAAAAAACATCACTGAAAATCAAAACAGTTTTGATTTCGAATTTCATGACAAGCAAGTGCAAAACTACTTGAATACACATGTAAAGTATCATATAAAAACACAGAACCCCCAAACTAAACAGACCACCTATCACTTGACCATTCCTGCAGGCTATTATTTTAGTGATCAACATCTGTTGAACACGATTTCTATCTAGCCTTGGATAACAATCTTGTCACCATTGAGTACCATAATGTGGCTAGTCGCCTGCTGATCAAATTTAAGGAGAACAAAGTGGTGTCCATTACATTTGGTTCTGAATTGTTTGACATTTTGGGTATTGACGTCAAGATGCTGAAATGAGGACCCGTAGCACCCATTTACGACAACGTGTCTTTTCTGTAGTATTTTCGATTCCCAGTAGAACTGAACCAAAGATTAAATTTGATCTTTGTGTACTCCGATGTGGTAGAGTGCAACGTGGTGTAATAAACCTCTGTACTGTTAGTCATTACTTTAAAAGTGAATTCTGCTACCTTCGCTGACACGACCAAGGACGAGGAAGGTGGAAACACCTATCACGTTCACCGCGAAGTTTGTACATCCTCATTATTGGCCCGTCAGTAAGTCGTATTATGACACTGTCAACATTACTATGAAAGGTGATCTGAAACAAAATATTTCATTCAGTAAAGGGAAGTTACGGTGAAACTCCATTTTCGTAAACGATTCTCTAACGACTTGTAAGTCATGTATCCCGTGTACCGAGGAGTCCCTCGACAGCGAGGGCATGGTTTAGGATATATGTTGAAATTGGCGTTTCGTTTGGTGGCTCCCGTTTTGAAACCGATGGTGACACAAGGATTGCACGCCTTGATAGATGCAAATTGACGCAAGGCAAAGATTTTCTCCAAAATGTCATCATCGACAAACAAAATCCCAGAGAAGTCTTCTTGAGAGCAGGCAAAAATGTATTGCTTCGAACACAAAGACATTCTGAGCCGACGAGAAACTCCTATAAATGCCCCGGACGCTACCGAGGCAGACATTCCTGCTTCCCTGACTCCACAGCAAGGACAAGGCAGAAAGAGACGAGGACGAAGACATCCCTCCAGAGGCATTCACACTCCCAGAGCTAGAATGACCAAGAAAAGAAGAAGCGTTCGAGACTTCCACGTTTTTGATTATTAAATCACAGAGAGAGCAAAAATGATGCACCGAGAGTCTTGCGAATGTTCCTAGGAGAAACTGAATCTGTTTGCCATGCCATTCACCATGATGACGATGCAAGAATCCCAATGGGCAGAATTTCATCCCGTCTCCTTTTTGACGGATTCAGCTCCCATCGAGTTTGAAATTAAAGGACAGTCCGAAATTACATTGATCTGAATAGCAGTTACTTGTACTTGAAAGTCAAAATGATCAAAACGGACGACACCGCTCTGGGGCCGATGCTAGAATAGCTCCCATGAACAGTTTCATATTATTCCTTGTTCAGCAGATTGGATTTGTACTTGAACAACAAACTGGTCAGCAGTAGCATGGATACTTACCTTTACCGAGCGTACCTAGAAAATTTCTTGACGTACGAAAAGGAGGCCAAGTACACTCATCTGGATACTTGCATGGTATCGAAACCTGACAAAGCAGGCGATGACAAGTTTAACGACACGGTCCTGACAGGAAATGACGATCCTCGCAATGTTGGCTTTAACAATCGTCGACAGAAAATCCTGCAAGGACGCAGTTTAGAACTGATGGATTGTTTGCATTTTGACATGTGGTTACAAGACAAGTATTTGCTGAACGGCGTGGATATCCGCCGGAGACTGAATCGTAGCAGTACCGTTTTCCATTTGATGGCCCATGCCAACGAGTACAAAACCATCATCCAAGAAGCCGGACTCTACTTGCGTCGTGTGGAAGTGTTACCTAAAGTGGGAAACGACATCAGTCACACTTTGAGCAGTACGACCGCCAAGTATCCGATACGACACGTGAAAGTGAAAACCTTCACCATCGCTTCTGGAATCTGATCCAAGATCGAAGATCATCTGTTCCAAGGACAGTCACCCAAACGTTTAATCGTTGGCATCGTTACCAATGCAGCCCTCAACGGAGCCGTCACTGCCAATCCTTTTCAGTTTAAGCACTACAGAGTGTCCAGATCGAAGTCAGTCGCGATGATAAGGCCTTGTGTACCAGACCTTTCGAACCTAACTTTACCCAGAAGAATTACTTGAGATCGTGCTTGTCCCTGTCAAAAGCCACCGGACAGTTAGGAACCAACACCAATCACGGCATTTCGTACGATGATTATGCAGGAGGCTACGCGTTGTGGCCTTTGATTTCACTCCAGACCAAGGCAGCGACGAGAGACATTTCCACCCTATAAACTCCGGTTAACTGCGTGTATAACTTCAGTTTGCAGAAGCCCTAATTGAGACGGTGAACGTCATCTTGTATGCCGAATGTGACAATACCATATATTTCAATAGTTTGAGAAAAGTCATTCTAGACTATTAGAAGCTATGGAAAGCTGTAATTCCTCTTTGAATGATGAAGACTCTTTGGAAATGGAATGGGAGGATATCGTGGAAGCCGTGGAAGACAAAGAGGACATAGTGATGAGGTCCAGATGGCCAGAACACGAACAAAATCTAATCTCCTGTTTTGCCAAACACCTGACGGATAAAAATACGGAATTGACCAAGAAAGATTGCTATGGATATCAAAACGATCATCCCAGTCAAATTCAACACGATAAATGTCTGATGACGAGACAAGAAGAAAACTTGGACAAGTATCTGGAGGACGCTTGGGGTCTCATCTCAGAAGAAGCAGTGTTGCATCAGTGATATAAAGACTTGCGTGATCATTCCTCTCCTCCACAGATTGCTCTAGAGATTCGTCACATCGAAGCTCTCTTGGCTCAGAGTTCGGAGACGAAGCAAAGAAACGGTTACTTCTCGGAAGGTTTCAAGCAAAATGTCTTCTTCCCTAAAGATGGTTATGTTTAATATTTTGATTCGTATGGATTACCGCCTTTGGAAGACGACATCATTGACTTTATGAGAAGAAATGCCCAGACGACACGATTTAATAATGTGAAATTACAAGGCACAGATTCCATGGTGTGTGGACAATATTGTGTGTATTTTCTTCATCAACGCAGTCTTGGATATCCCTTGGAACATTTAGTGACTTATTTTGATCGTAACTCTTCTAGAAACGATCAAAAAGTAGATCGATGGTTTTGTGTCCATTATGGATATCTTTTGTATTATACTAGGAAACGTAGTGTACATCAATGGCCCAATGACTTCCATCAGTGGAAGTCTAACTTAACTTTACAGCGTTGTCAACCTTGTCAAAAATAATTTGTTTGATGTTGTATAATTTGTTATGACAGAGAAGTACAGACTTCAGAAGCAGAGAGAACAGCAGCAGCAGCAGCAGCAACTGCAGCAAAAGAAACCAGACAGAGGTTTTGTTGACTACCGTGTGGGCACCAATGAGTTCTCCTTCTCTTTCTGCAGAAGCTGGCAGTATCGTGTAGGAAAGCCTGCCGCCAGACGGGAACGCAATCTTAGACAGTAGAAAGATTGCCATCACTCCCCGAACAAAACAGCCCTTTTCAGGGCTACCCCAATACTCTATAAAGACATACTAATTCAATTGCCCCAAAAAATTGTGTTTTTATGTTTTAAAAAATAGAAGTGTGTATATAAGCACTTCGTTTCTTTTGTCAGTAAAAAAAAAAATCCACACATCGTTTCTCTGTCTTGTCGAATCGTGTATGTCTGTGTTGGTAAGTAAAAAGTCAACGTAAGTGTTTCTTTTAGGTCCACGCGTTTGATGTGATGGTAAGTTTTGGTGACAGGGGATCTTTACCTTACCGTCCGTGCTTCAAGTATATAAAGCGGCTCGATTGTCAGTCCGGCTACCCATCGTTGACGTATCAACATTGAAATTGAGTAACAGAATTGCAAAGTTACTGGAACTTCAGATGCACCTGGAGTATGCCAGGAGGCTGGTAGACGAACTGGCCATGGAGGGCATAGCGGCGGAAGCAGGGATAGAAGAGGAAGAGAGGAAGAGGAAGAAAGAGGAGGAGAAGGAAACGAAGAGAGGGATCCTACCTCACCTCATAATGAGACCTGTGTGTGAGGTGACACCTCCACAACCAGATAGAGAATGTCAGGATTTAAAAATAACCAAAATACCTGATAGGAGAGGTCTTCAGAGATGAAATCAAGAAGGAACAAGAAGAATGGACGGAGAAGCACAGACTTCAGAAACAGCAGAAAGAACAGCAGCAGCAGCAACAACAACAACAGCAGGGGCCAGAGAGAGGCTTTGTTGACTGCCGTGTGGACACGAAAGAGTTCTCCTTCTCTTTCCGAAGAAGCAGACTCTATCATGTAGGAAAGCCTTCAGCCAGACGGGGACGCAATCCTAAACGATACAAGATTGCCATCACCCGTCAACAAAACAGCCCTTTTCAGGGCTACCCCAACCATATAGAAAAGAGATACTAGCCAAATTACCAAACTTATAATTTTGTGTGTTAGTAAGTTAAAAGATAGGAGTGTGTCTATAAGCACTTCGTTTCTCTGGCTTGTAAGATAATGTCTGTGTGTGTGCATGTCTGTGTGTATGTATATATGTGTGTGCGTCTGTGTATGTGTTTGTATGTAAAACACAGAATTGTACCTATCAGCACTTTGTTTCTCTGGCTTGTCAGATAGTGTGTGTTTGTCTGTAGGTGAAAAAAGTCAACGTGTTTCTCTAAGGTCGGAACTTTCCATGTTAATGATGGTGAAGTGGGTAGTGTTAGTTTTGGTGTAAGAGGGATGTTTTCCTCCAAACATATAAAGCGCAGCATTAGTTAGTCTAGCTACATTGATTCATTCATACGTCATTCACCCACTGGTCGCCGAGGGAGCAACATCGGAGCAGCAGTCTTGCAGGAAGTATGGATCATGTGGTGTGAGCAGTGCTGTATGAGCGCTACCGAGCGGGGGGGAGAAGAGAGCGGGAAAATGTGCTGCATATGTACTATGACTAAAAGCAAGAAAAAAAGCCTAGTGCCAATAGTATGTAGCATGCCGCAGAGACTGAGCCACCAACCCGCCGGATAGAAGACTCAACTACACACCAACACTGCAAAAAGCTGCGAATTAGCACAGTATTAACGCTAATGCCGGAAAATCACATGTCTGACCAAGAGTGCAGTGGAGTCCAACCCGGAATACCTCGACGTCCCTGGACTCGGTTGGAAAGAGCCGAGCAACTTTTCAATATTGCCTGGGTGAATGATATAGGTTTTCAATTTGGCTTGAAAAACTTTTAGATAATAACTATTTGAAATATCAAATTTGATCCTTTGGTTCCACCGTCAAAAAATTTCTCCTGTTATTTATTTATAATTTATGCGTGTTACAAAAATGTATGAGTCATTTTGACTTAGCTGATTGGTATAAAATAGATAATTATCTATATTTTAGAACATTTTATGTACACTTCGTACACAAAATTCAAACTTGAATGAAAATAACAACGAAATTTTTAGACTCATTCTATTGGGTTAATTGCACAGGTGGCTTACACACTATTGGTAATAGGAACTGTCCATTAGTACAACTGGACTGAATTCGACAAATAAGTGCGGTCTGGAGTTTTGGGAGTCGGCGACGTCCATTGCTGAGCGTTTGCGGCCTTTCCCGAGGTGCTTTTCCTCCTTTTCCTCTGCCAGACAAATGAAAAGCGCCACTTTGCGCATTAAAACGGGGCTGTAGTGGCACCATTCCTACACCCCCGACCAATTAAATATCCCGACATCGGGAATTAAAAAGTCGCAAAGGCACCTAGTTTGCGAAGGCGACTATAATTCTCTGACACGGCACGGCAGTCTGGCTACAGTCGACAGCGAGACGAGCGAGCTGAAGCACACTAATTAGCAGAATGACGCTAACGACGGATTTGTTTCCCGCCACAGCACTGAATGCACTCAAAGGCCTTGGGCTAACGATTGCTACAGGCTGGAGTATACGAGCACAGGAGAAGAGGACTACACTTCTCCTGATATGGGACAACAACAAAGAAAATACAAGACAAAGGCCCAGAAGTTGTCGTAGAGCTGGCAATAGGCACAACAGAGGAAGCATTCCTTACAGACCCAGTTGGGGAGCAGTCCAACTCACACAATTCAACAAGAAAACAGTCTCTAGCAGACGATAGAGCCAATTCAGCAAACTACTCCTCCAAGAGTAGAAGAAATCATTAGGGCCAGGCCAACAATCGTCACTGTCCATAAAATACCGGACCACGTTCCGGAGAAACTCAGACAACTAGAGCTACAGAAAACTTTTGCCAACGTAGTGGCCTATTCTCCTGCAGCCATAAAGTCACCATCACAGCAGAAAGTCCAAAGTGAGAATGATACAGTAGCAGCGGATCTACAAAGAAGAAGAAGAAGATAAAGACGAGGCAGAGGAAGAAGAAGAGGAAGAGACTGACGGAGACGACCCCCAAAGTAAAACATATCAGGATATGGGTCTAGGGGCGGCGCTAAATGACACAAAAAGCAATTATTTTCATAAGCGCAGTCAAGTACCTTGCTTGGAGAACCCTCAACACATACAGACCTAGACCACAACAGTGGCACTTTGGGGTCAGAATTCTCAACCAGCACTACTGGCATTCCTACCAAAGCTATCCTCTTACGCAATTAGTTGAAGCTGCTACCTACCTGGCGAAACTGCATAATTACCAGGAGTTTCCGGAGCAGACCGGCCATGACTCACGCAGTGCGGAGAATGTCAACGAGGCAGAAGACCACAGAAGGACTTTCAATTAATCTGCCAAAAAAGCCCTTTTCGGGGCTCAATTGCCTCTTTATTTTAGGGACTCCATTTTTGGCCAAGAATCGGATTAGAACAATCTATGATTCTGATTTGATCCTTTTTCCACCGTTCAAAATTCAAACCGAATGCCTAATATTGACTAAACAGTTATATGTCGCTCAGACATATTAGCAATCTAAATCTGTTAGGGACTTAAAATTGTTATGTACAGTATGTACTAGTAAGATTGGTTGATAGGTGATAGGCAAATTTTAATGACTTAATGGATTTGGCTAATTGCACAGGTGGCTTACACATTATTGGCTTAGGTTTTGTCCATTAGTACAACTGGACTGAATTTGAAATAAGTACGGACGGGCGTTTCGAGGCGTACACGACGTTCATTGCTTCATCTCACCGACTGCAGAGACCTTTTCCTCCTTTGCCTTACTCGGCCTTCTGTACATGGACGGAGTGTGAAACGATTTCCACCCGTCCAAACACCAGGCGCCCGAATGAGACGTCATAGTCGCCGACCAATGGCGACGGACGTCTCTCACTGCTTGGCTTACACCTGGTGGTTACACGGCAGACTGTAACTCTAATTATGCCTTAGTGCGTGTAGGATCCATTCCCTCTCAAGCAAAAGCTCCTAGCTGACATTATGTGGCTGCACCAAGTACTCAGTCAGTTCGCCAGTCAGTATGGTCGATTGGAACTTATTGTCCCATGACTATAAGCGAAACATCTTGGGCTAATTTAGCAGTCCTCCTTGAGGACATTAAAGCCTGGGGGATGAGGCACTTTTTCCTTCCCCCTTGTAATTTAACAGTGTGTCATGCATACACTAAACACTGGCACATGCACAATACGTGCGAAAGCCAGTATAATTCAAATAACCAACCAACCAGTCTGGCTACCCAACATTGACCAGTCAACAGTAACAAAATGAGCCGAATCAGTAAATTACGCAAGCTTCACATGCACCTGGAGTATGCCAGGCGCATCCTAGATGAGCTGGCTATGGAGGCCATAGCAGAAGCTGCCCAGCTGGAAGAATGACAGGAGCAAAAAGAGAAGAAGGAAGAGGAGAAGGAAAGGATTCTGCCTCCCCTCATACTTAGGCCTTTGTGTGAGGTCAAGCCTAAGGTGAGGACGCCTGCAGCACCACAACCAGTACCACCACAACAGTCACTACCAGCACCACAGCCACCAGTAACAAGACCTCATCATCCCCGTCTGCAAAATAGGAGACGGAGGGAAGTCTTCATAATCCAACAAAGTGAAGACTGGGATGATGAGGCCACTCAACCCCTCCCCCCTCCGCGCTAGCAGCCATGCAAATAAATTGGGACAATGACTGGAGCCACCGTTGCCTCTGTGGGGCCAGACCTGGGTGGTGCCGGCATTAGCCAGGTCATTTGGAGCTAAAAAGAACAGACCTTTTCATGGCTAACCAGATCTCTAGAAAAGAGAGACTGATCAACTTGCCAATTTGTGTGAATGTGGAGTAGTGTGACTATATACACCAACTCTTTTACTGATGTGTGAGTGTGTGAGTGTGTGGTTGTGTATTTGTATTTGTATGCGTGCGTGTACGTTTGTGTGTATGTGTATTTGTGTTTGTTTCTTCCCTTAACAAAAAAAAAAAAAAAAAACCCGTATCCCTGCACTATGTGGATAGCAGATAATGGGTTATTTTCTTCCCTTTTGTGTTGCTAGTAGATAATGGGTTATTTTTTTTTTTCCTTCTGTGTTGATAGTAGATAATATGTGAAGTTATTGTAAGGGGTGTTTTCCTTCACGTCCGTGCTTCAAGTATATAGAGGATAACGTTCTTTAGCAAACACCTGGGTGGAATCCTTCAAACAACAAGCCTGTGTTGTCAAAAGATATTCCACTACAAAGTCCTCTTGCCCACCTTTTTTTTTCAGACAAGCGATGGCCTAATACGGACCCAAACCAGGTGCTAGGGAAAACAAACTAGCAAACACCTGGGTGGAATCCTACAAACAACAAGCCTGTGTTGTCAAAAGATTTTCCACTACAAAGTCCTTTTCCTTTTTCCGGACAAGCGAAGGCCAAATAAATTTTTTTTTCGGACAAGCGAAAAGAGCTAACACTAAAAATCTACATTGCAATGGATATACAAGACACCTATTCTAGTTTCTTAAAAATATGTACTGATGGATCCAAAACACCTGACCCACCAGAACAGCAGCAGCAGTGGTCATCCAAGAGTACCACATACAAATGGGAACAAGATTACCAGATCTCCGCTCTATATATACAACAGAATTCTGGGCCATCATCGAGGCATTAAATTGGATTAAAGAAAACAACATTCAAAAATCAGTAATCATAAGCGACTCACTTTGTGTAATTACATCAATAAAAACTAAAAACACTAAATTAAGAGAAAATTTCCTTACCAAGGCTCATCACATATTTAAAGAACTATCCACAATGAATCAGATAGTAGAATTTATGTGGATACCGTCACACATAGGAATCCTTGGTAATGAATAAGCAGATCAAGTCGCCAAAAACAAACTGGGAGATCCCAAACCTGCCACACTTAAGTATATCATTACAGAAATCCAAAATATTGCTAAAAATTACATAACCAAAAAATGGCAAGTAAACTGGAATACCTCATCAAAAGGCAGAAAACTCTATTACACCCTTAATGAAGTTAACAGGTCCATAAAACCACCTAAAGTAAACAGCTCGAACCAAAGAATTATTAACAGAATATTAACAGGCAAGACAAAACTTGCCAGCAGTTTTGGTAAACACGTAAGCCCCAAACACACAACCATAAACTGCTACCACTGCCATACCATAGAGGATCTCCATCATATTTTTAATAACTGCTCTCAATATCAACTGGCTAGAACCAAATTCCAAATAGCCCAAAAAGAAATTGGATCCCCAACAACATATCCGGAAATCTTAGGAAATAACAACCCTAATATAAATCTAACATACAACAACATCCTAAACTTCTTAAACGAATCCGGATTTAGGGAAAAAATTAGCACTTCCCCATCTCAGCCTGTCAGAACATTTACAGAATAATAAGAAAATAAACAAATAACTCCCACAAAACAGCTATGAAATTAATTAAATAGGGACAAAATATATGGATCCAACCAATAGGCGGATATGTCACCTGGGGACTTGGTTATTCAGCAAAGATGTCCGTCTTGCTCAAAAGTTGGCACCAAATATAAACAAAAATAAAACTCTACAACTCAAAAGCAACTAATCTTATAGCAAACCCTACTGTATGTAACCAACTAAGTGAACCAGGGGGTGAGAGATGGAGTGGGGGCTTCTATTTACAGCCAACTTAGGGGTATGTTCTAGCCTATCCGCGGGCTGGAGTCCTTACCTCATCTCAAACCTAATGGAACAACTTAAGAAATACCCCCCAAAAAACACGTATCCAATCATTAACGCAATCGTAAATAAACTAATCAGGCCTAAAACTAAACAAAACTAAAACAAACACAAAACGGCCCAACCATGGGATAGACGACCTTGATAAGTTACATAGGGACCTGATTACTCAGCGAGGGCGTCTGTCCCTTCCAAAACTAAAGTCACAACCATAACTAAAACCACCACAAAAGTTAAATTCTATTTGAAAAAAAAAATTACATTCCTTCTCTGCTACTCCTCCCCTCTTAATGTTTTAATCCTTTCTCTATCATAATTGACCCTATTATCCCACTACCAAACTAATATTTCCTTAAACCCTAACAAACAAACCCCACTCAACCAAAGATGACAGCCATTACACTATGAAATGATAACGTCTTCAAAATTATACATTATAAGGCGGTCCGAACACCAGGGCCATCAGGGCCCGCAGCTCAAGTGGCAACGTAAAACAAAAATAAGAACTACATCATGGCCCTAACTAGAAACGTATAAGGTGGTCAAAACCCAAAGACCATCAGGCCCCGCCTCACAAGGTGGCAAATAAATATTTTACGCATGTACCCGGTCCCAAAAACACGGTTTAGCTAACCCCAAGACCGATAGGCCCTGTCAATACCCAAGTAAGCTATTTAGAACCCCAAACCAACAGCTTGTATAAGGTGGTCTAAGCCCAGGACCATCAGGGCCAGTCACACAATGTGGCAAATATCAAATTAATAACACACTAATGGCTGTCATCTGAGGTACCTCCTTCATACTAATACTACTCCAAAACAGCACGGTTTCTTTCCAAGTTCTTTTTTTTCCGTGAAACCTGTCGGCAATAAAATTATTCAAATTCAAACTTCGTGGAAGACGCATTAATTTAGGCCAGAGCCCTGGAGTCAACGGGCAGCTTCCGGTGGAGTTGCGCCTGCCCGCCTGCCTGCCTGCGTTCCTCCTATGCCTCGACAGGACATAACAATTTAACAGCGTGCAATGCACGCACAAATATACCAACCAAACATCTCTATAACAAAATAAGGGTGTGTGCTTCAAATCCCACTCATTAACATCGATTGGTAGTAGCGGACTGAAACATGAGTGTGTGCTGGGTCAGTTCCCACTGATAACAAGCTTATCATTCAGGTAGCTTGGAACATATTGTTTCGCTGCCTGACGGCTTAATTAGCAGCACTCCTTGAGTGCATTAACGTCTGGGAGAGGTGGCTCAGATACCCTCCCTCAGGAATAATTAACAGCCTGCCTTGCAGGCATTAAAGAGTGGCACATGCACAATATGTGCTCATGCCACTTTAATCCAAATTTCAATTCAATACATACTCAATATTCCCATGTTAAATTCCGATTGTCCCTAATCACAACCAGGGGTTTTGTCCATGTTAAATTCCCATTGTCCCTAACCACCCCCGCGACCTTTTTGACTGGGATTTCCATTGTCCCTAAACAGGTCCCACTATACTACTCATAATAGAATGTTGATTGAAGTTTTACAGACGTGTTCATTTTATTTTTAAATGTTAATGTTACCTTAATTTTTAAAATTTTGCTCTTATTTATTTACTTTTTGTTCTTTGATATGTTTCAATAACACTACAGAATGTATTTATATGAGACTGTTAACTGATAACTTTTTTCTGTACAAGCGTTCCTTAAAACCCGATGTCTCAAAAGCCATTATATGCTTGACAGTAGCACACGAGTCCGTCTTTCATACACTTTCACACAAAACTTGTTAACGTTGTTGACGATAATGCTTAATCATACTAGAAAGGCAAAACAGGAAATCGTCGCATTTCAGCGTATAACTTTACACACATTAATAGTGTCGTAACTTTTCAGCTGGTATTGAAGATACGTGACCTTATAAATGTTTATCATCTTTTATATTTTATACAATACTGGAATCCCTAGCCATATCTGCGAATAAATGCTAGACTTTTCTTAACATTACACAAAAGTGTTTCAGTTGAATGCAGCACCAAAATCTAAAAGAAATTTGACTTTCAAAAACTTAACACAATTTCTTAACAGTGTTGACATTGATGTACCTGCTTCGTAAGCAGTCGAGACAAGAAAGGGGAGTAACTCATACATCTCGTCATATAAACATTAGAGCTAATGTAATATTATCCTATAGCTTTAATTAAACGAAGCTGGTGATGTAAATGTGTGAGCATATCGCGGGATATACTTTATATCTATCATGATAGTATCAGTTTCATATCATAGGATTAACTTTAACATTATCGCGATAGCATTAATTTCATATCACGTCATAAACTTTAGACCTATCGTGATATTATTAATTTTTTTATCACAGCATAACCTTTAAACCTGTCATGATAGTATAAATTTTATATCACGGCATAAACTTTATCATGGCATAAACGTTAGACCTATCGAGACTGTATCACTTTTATATCACGGCATAAACTTTAGACCTATCGTGATAGTATTAATTTCGTAATTTCGTTTCACAGCATTAACTTTAGACCTATTGTGATTGTATTAATTTCATATCACAGCGTAAACGTAAGACCCATCATGATAGTAACAATTTCATATCACAGCATGAACATTAGACCCATCAAAATAGTTACTGTCAGTAATTTGGATGCATCAACTAATGAAGAATTTATTTGATTTTGAAAAATGGTAACGTATAGTTTTAACATTGATCAGGATGTCAAAGTAACCCATCTGAAGACAGTAGATTTCATATAGTATACTCAGATCAAAGTTTGTAATTGAGAGTGTTATTCATGTCATATCCACCCCATGAGTTCATTAAATCAAATTTAAGGTATACCACACATTGAGATTTATATACAGGCCTAATCAATTTTGACCCTGAAGAGAGCTAAAGTTGGAAATGATTTAATAGTAGTTTTTCAACAGCGAGGGCAGATTTTCCAACATACTGTAATAAAACCTTATCATGGTGAACACAAGGGCAAACACGAAACGCCGACATTACCGGTAAATCAGTGTGATCGATGTTAAAAAGAAGCACCAAATACAGAAATTATTCATGAACTCTAGGCATAATGGTAGTGATATACAATTGCGCGATGTATAAATCAGATACCATAAATTTACCATATTGTCATATACATTGTATTTCATTTAATGTCCAGTGTGTCTACCATTGGTTAGGAGCTATGCAGGAAGTTACTAATCCTAAAAATTTTAAATCAAAGAAAATTATTAGTATATATGAAGGAAAACCACAATCAAACAATTCCTGGAATGCATTTTAGTAGAATTTTTAACTTAGCTGATATATATGTGCTTACAATTTTTCAAACTATGGGGAAATAAAAGATATTTAGGAATCTGACGCAGTTTGTGAAGAGGCAACATGTCTTTTTTAGCTTTCAAAGTTAAATTTGTTTTGTGTTCAATAAGACCTTAAATCAATCATGTCCTATCAATGATGCAAAGAAAAAATTAAATTTAGTCCAAACAAAAAATGTTCTTAATATTAACTCATCTATGTCGCATTGCTGGGAATTACCTATAGCTTTGAAATGGAATTATATTTTAGCACTTGTCGACTTAGATATATACACTTATCTCAACCTGCTTAATATATATATATATATATATATATATATATATATATATATATATATATATATATTCATATACATATATATATATATATAAAGTGGAATTCAACGAAACTACGCTAGCATGCGCTATCCTGACATATAGATTCACAATAATATTCAAATCTAGGACACATTTGAGATTAAAAATTACTGTCCAAGCGATGTGCTAAATTCGAACTGTTGCGAATCAAGCGACACGTTGAATATGACATGTTGCCATTCAAGTGACACGCTGAAATAAATCGAAATGTTGCCACTCATGTGACACGGTAAAATCGGAATATTGCCACTTGAGCGACACGCTGAAAACGAAATGAAGTATTGGGACATTTTGTATATGTCTCCTATTCCATAACAGACCTTGTAGTGTGCGCATGTCGACCCCGAACTAGCATATTATTTTGATGGAGTAGCAAACATGAAATTGTCCACTTCACTTCGATAGATATAAAACTGATCTGTTCACTTAATGGCTATGAAATTGTAAGATTATGCTGATGTCATGAAATTATGAAAGTATGCTTTTCACATATAAAATACCAATTTGTGGATTTGTACTGTTCACAAAACAGACTATAATGTACGAAATCATACCGCACATTAAACATTCATTATTACATAAAAAAATACAGCGTTCAATAATGACGTTATTAGACCCCTTCTTTCATAAATCCCTCACCACGTTACGACACTATGACTTGAGTTAAAAGAACATGAAGTCGCTCTATTGCACTGCGACTGGGCGTGAAAAAGTGAATATTCCTATATACGGTATTCCTTCCAGTCTGCCAAAGAGCCGGTCCAAAACCTCATCTTCTGCAGACAACTACCGGAGCATGATACCTGTGCCGCTCAGACGCTGAGCCAGGTCAAAAATGACTCCCTAGATCTAGCGCCACTGATTCTAGCTAATTCCGTGTGTCTAGCTAATTGTGTGTGTCCAATCCCGGGAAAATTCAGCTCTACACCTGAAAGATTGCTATCATGAAGAGGCCGGTATCCTGACAAGACATCCACGTAACGTGACTACTGAAAACTTCGGTACGCTGTGGGAACCATGGACGAGAAAATGTGTTAAGTTAGCTCCTGCCGCCAGCACTCTACTCGTCAAACAGTATGTCGGTAGACCAAGTGGATAAAACTAAACATTTCACAGTTGTCCAACAAAATAATACATGCGCCATGGTTAATGTTGAGCCAACATGGGTCATACCACATTTATATGACAATAACAATGAAGTTCCAATTTTTTGAGAGATGGGTGCTCATGTAACAGCATTACATTTAATACAGTATCTAGCTCAGTATATTGAACACCTCACAAATTAAATCTGGATTTAAAACTCTTTTGATAGTGATTTTCGTGTCAAGTTTATTAAACAATTCGTTTTCTTCCAATTGTGCCTATGCAACTCTTTAAACTGCTGAATACCTTTTCTTGAAACTAACTGTAGACAGTAGTGAGAAAGGACAAGCAACCAACCAATATATTAGGATCAATATCTGGGTAAGAGCCTTCCTTGTTACTGCCACGTGGTTTGTTGGACACGTGACAGTAGAGTTTTACATGTTCATTACGATTCTCTTCTAATTGATATAAAATCGACTTTTTGATACATCAGCTTACGAACATCGTTATATTTTCAACATAAGTTTGCATTACCAACCTTTTATAACAGGTCCCTTAAATATATAGAATACAATGTACCGTTATCTCGCACATTCTCCTGTGACCTTTGTCAGCCAGTATTGTATTACATTTTCTTTTGGGTTTAGTGTCCACTTTTAGATAAATTAATATCAGCAGCATACCATATTATATATGCAAGGTTTCTGCAACATCATTAATCTCATCTTCAGACCACCTAGATCAGCTCAAGGATTAGTCAACTTCTTGTCGTACAGCTGATGAAAAACGTGCATTATGGGAACTCACCATACCATTTAAATTAAGACTGAATCGGACGTGTTTCTGCAACGAATACAATACCGTGCAGCTTTGTCTTTATTTCTTGCTTGTAGTTGTGTAGATCGAACAAAGCGCACCTAAATTTGATTCTTTTAGGCAAACATGACAAGCTATGAAACTTTGATACAAGGTTTATGAACACAACCAAAGATAACCAAACACAAATCAAACACTTGGTACGGTTAATTAGTCCCTACTAATAAAACTCACAAAAATTCAAAGAAAGCGACTATAACAATCCGCAAATAAGCTCCACTACATATAAATGTTCTCCCTAAGAACATTTCCATGAAGGAAAAAATCGTTTCTTTTAACATGATGGAATGAAAAACAATGTAACAATTAATGTTTAATAGTTACCCCAACAGCTGCGTCTTGTGTGAGGTATGTAATTGTCAAGGGTATTTCTGCTGAATATACAACCAGATTCTTGCTGATGAAATTTGTCGAACCTCTTCATAGGTTGATTGTTTTCAGACTGACATGATGATATTACATTAAGGACAGCATTTGCCGCGTTTTTCATATGTGCTGTTAGCATTGATATTTCGGGTTCCGACAGGTTGAACTCATTTTCGCTATTTAATATAGAAGTTGCTCTTCCACTAAGCATATTAAGTTTACAGATATACATAATCTCTTTGGTTTCCAAATACATTCTCTTAAATAAGGAATCTAACGCATTTGCATTGGCGCTGCAAATCTGATCATAAGTTCTAGGATGAATCAATGAAATTATAGAGTTATCACCAGACCATTTGCCCAGGCCAATTGTAATAGCTTTATTAGGTTTATATGCTCGTTCCTCTGAGAAATGCGTTTTTCTTCCGTTTGCTAGTACATACAGGACCTATGCATTTCGTTTTATCTTGTCTTGCTATATTACCTGCGAAGCTTTCACAAGGATATAAGCAGTTGAATTGACTGGGGGGAAAGAAGTAGATAACCTGTCTGGCCTGATTCCTTTTTGATGCTAATATGTTTAACTCAGCAACAACAGAGTTTTTCTTGGCAACTGAGTACACCACTATCGTCATTTCAATGGATGGGATAAAATGGTTGAACTTAGTGACGTCTTGTATTCCAACGTAGTTCATTTGTTTACAGTGCTATAAATATGTTAATTAAGCAAACCAATTTTATCAAATGGCTCTGCACGTTTTTTTTTTTATTTAATTACATTTCCTACGAGTTAAATACATTCGTCTTTAGATGTTAATTCCACCTCCGTAGCATAATCTGCATTTTGCAAATTAAATAATGTCCATATTAGGTTTTATTTTGGTGTGATTATGTTGCATTTCGTGGGAGGTTTCATCTTCAGTTCTATTTAGATGCTCTCTTGGGCAATTTCTAGAGTTGCACCGCGCCTCTTCAATTACTCAGTACTATGGTGTGCCATCTGACATACAAAATTGGAAGTTAACATTATGCATGGTAATATACGAAGAAAGTGGAAGTTAACATTAAGCATGGTACTATACGGACACTGAAAATTTAAAATTAAACTGACTTTACATATAAAGGGGATCTACAAACCAAAGAACTATTTTAAGGTTGTTTTATTGTGTAAACTTTATAAACCAATCAACACCATTTAATTAATTCAACTTTTATTTTGGGGGATAATCCACGCCAACCCATCATGAATCAAAAAATTACTATGACAATCTCGTCACTTCATTTACAACTCACAAATACCTACCAAAAAGTACAATGAACGTTTCATCAGGATTGATAAATTTGTATAGTAGGACTGCAGTTCCATATGGATACTACGTGTCAGAGCTAAAGAAAACATATATCCATAATGATCAGTAAACAGCCTTTCTGTATTTCCATTACCTATCGAAATATTACGCTTAAAACAAATTAGTTAGTGTTCTAATGTGAATCCAAGACTGCGAAAATACACACATTATTTTCAATACATCATATTATTCGATCATTCTGATCACAACTTACGAAAGTGAGTAGACTTTATTCCTTTAAAATTTATGATATTGTCCACGACAGGATGTATTCCATGAGAATAACAATATCGGACGATGTGATCCTTGTTTACGCATTGACTTCCTGGGCGATGTATCTGATCTATGTTAACGACATAAACTCGGTTGTCTTCATGTATTTTATGAAGAAGATCATCTTTAGAGCACAGACCCTGATTGCAGGAAACTGTGTATGAGCTGTTTTTATGGCAGTAATTAAGTTTCCAAGTATTCATTTTGTTTCTGACAGTAATAATAAGCAATCATTTGGCGTTTTCTTTCAACAGATCTAAGTCGGTGAACGGGAAGTCTCCATACGTTGTTGGAAGACTGCCCCGATGCGTTTTGTCTCCAGAGGATTCACTGGAGGAAAGGACTAGTCACTCATGTCCTTATATGTCTGTGTTTGAATTAAAAACGTAATCCAACGCCTCTCTTTAAGTGTTGTTGGTATCCGTCCTATTTTGAGAGTGCAACGCATAACTTTGGTGTATTCTGCTTTCTAGAAGCCTTAAATGAAATACAAATGTTTGACCTAGTATGAAAATTTTGCACATTTAACTCTTGCCTCTTTTCATAGGTCACATTTCATTCAGAGTACGAAACAATATAATTACAAGAAAAAACACTCTAATACTAACATTCGTCTTGTCGCCATAGAGTCACATCCAAATGAGTGCATGGCGACCACGGGAAATGTCACATTAATTTTAAAATTACGTTTGTTCGTTGTTACCGTATAGTCCCACACATGCTCAACTCCATCGAAACGAATTTATAACGACAAGTGGCAATGTCAGTTATATGTTAAACATAAGATTTTTCCATCGTCTTGTCTTAAAGTCCTGCACACGTTATACCTATGGACGATAGGTGTAATATTAGGATTAGATGTGGAAAGACATCTTTAGAACATACCAAAGGATGAAAAAGGTTATTATGAATTGTGCGTCAGAAGGTAATGAACTTCCAAGATATCTATTTTTCTGTTTTGTTTATTTCTTTTCTGCGGAAATGATAAGTCGTTAATTCGCATCTTTGTCCTTATAAAGTTCTGTCAAGTACGTCGGTAAATGAATAGTCTTCGCACTATGATGCCAGTGTGCTCCGATGCATTTCGGCTCCAGAAAAATAAAAAATCTTACTTTTTTAGATGAGAATCCATGCCTCTTGCAGACACTCTTTCAACTTTTCCACGGACCGTAAAATCAAGCATTTGCCGTGTTGTTTCTGACCAGGATGAATGATTGGACATCCAAACAAAGTTTCTTTGGCTGGGCCTGTAAGCTTTTCATCCAAGAAACATACAAACAGGAGACCAAATTGTATTCTTTCTCGTGCCATCTTGACGTCATGACTATATGTTTGTATTCCTATTCTGGATGTAAAACATCATCATCTTCTATCTTCATCGGTTCTTCGTGTCCCATCGTCTTTATTTTTGTTCTAATTATCTAGGTTCAGTTCTCTCAAACTGTTGATTTCCCCAATGTTGTTAAAGTCGGTATACAAGACGTTCCCTGTGATTGCCAGAACTACTGCAAACAGAAGTTTCAGTCAGTTCTCAAAAACATATTATTCTCTGCAAGTTGCGCTTCTGTTCTTATTCGTTTCTGAATCTGCTTATGAGGTGTGAAACGTATTCAGGATCTATTTCTGCCTTGTCTTTGTGTGGGGTAGAGTAGAAATTAATACCCTATTCTGAAGCGTGATGCGAATTTATAAGAATGTCTTGGTGTTTTCTTGCGTTCATCAAGGATTATGCAAGACATTGTTGGTCAATGAGTACATTTTGGAGATATTCCTTTCGTTGCTTCAAAATGTTATCTTTAAAAGTAAGCAATTCTCGAGTGATCATCGGTTTCAAGATGGGTACCAGATTATGCAAAACTGATCTTGGTTTGACATTTCTTCTCAACCGTGTCCTCCTTTTTCAGTGATTCCTTGGTACATCTGAGGTTTGTTTCCAAGTCGCAACGTACTACACATCATAAATGTAGTTTCACTTAGACTTTTCTTTCAAGGATAGCATATGTTGTCGAAGATTTCCTTTTATAATAATATTTTGCCAAATGCAAAATAAGATTTTGTGAGAGGAGGATAATGTGGATGTCCAAACCCTCTGTGAACATAAATACATGTTTCCCCCTTCATTGTAAGCAGATATGGCAAATTCACTTCCAAAGTAGCAACACTTAGCAGCTGAGCAGCTGTATTTCCTACGAATTCATACTCGATGACATCAGAATACTCAAACATCAAATTCAGTCCTTAGTTCAACTGGGTAGTTAAGCGAAACTCCGTTAAGAATCGACCATTGTTGTGTCTTTTGAGTGATGCGCTATATGTATTTCTTCACCCAGTATAGCAACTACATTAGGAGCAAATGTGATAGACAACAGTGTTTCCCGTCGGAAAAATTAATTTGAAGCCGGTGAGCAGTACATGATCATTGAAAACTGCGGCAATATATGCTGAGCATTAAAATTAAATTGTGCAGCAATTGTCAAGGAATTGATGTTCAATTGGGCATTCACTGCTGACGGTGTTTTGGAGTCGTAGATGTGAGAATCGTTTGGTTGTTTTGTTTTGGGGGGGTTTTTTGTCCAAGAATTCGTAGACATTCTTGCACTATTAATGATAAATAATTTCTAACAAACATACTGCACCGTGAACTGCATGATTCAATTATATGAGTTGAGGTAATTTGCCTGTGAAACAGCATGATTTGTTCTTGAGAAATACATCTTTAGAACTGTCCACTAGGCTTTGGTCCACCGGGTGACCATGAACCCAATCAGTAATGTGTTGGTTGTCTTGGAGAATCAATTCGTTCAAAAATTATAAACACATATACGGACAATACTGGGTCAGTTGCATGACGTTGTTGCGAACCTTACAGCTCTTCCGGTGCAAAATATACCAAACAAACTTGTCCCACATTGGTTGTAATCATTTTCTGAGTAACAGTAACAGTCTTTTTTCGAACCGGATTGGTTTGTTTTAATCCAGTCGTGCACGTTAATTCATAGTTCAATGCTGCTATGACCAATATAAATCGTGCTACAAAATCCTGAGATCGCTCTGGCCTCATCAACAATTACTGTGCGTACTGGTGACCGAATAACAGTCCTGTAAGGGTGTAATTAAAACGTTCCAGAATAGGTTGGTCATGATGTATACTGACAAGTCAGACAGGTAATTGGACATGGTGTTTCGAAACTTTTTCAAAGAATCTACTTGTAACTATGGTGGTCATGCGAGTGGTTCACTTGCATCAATGCTCTCGAGTGTGTCTGCAACACTTGCAGATACTTTTGACTTTAATGGCTACGCTTCTATGTATCTACTGGCCACTTCGACAATAGTGAGCACGTATTTACAGGCTCGCTATCGGCTTTGTGGATCACGGACATGATCGTGTGGAAGAAATAAAGAGTCCGCTTTATGCACCATATTTGGTTTTTGGACTAACCACGCGAAATTTTGCTAGATAAAGGTACACAAATCTGCCTAAGAGATTGTTTGGCCTGCTAACTGTTCCAAGACATCTTCACCTCTCCAGTACTCACGCTGACTGTAGTATATTGGATAATGTCCGAGGTTTTGTTTCCTTTATTTATGTTTCTTTTTTGTACGTTTGTTTGTTTGCTTGTTTATTGATATCGGTACAATTTTACTTTTGATATATAATATAATTTTGCCTGCCTCCAAGTGGACTCTGTCCACCAAGTGCAAACTAAGCTTTCATACCTCCTTTGACGACCCATCGTGCGATTGGAGCTGACAATGTTTGATTCATTGCATTCGAGATAGGTGCGTTTACGTCCACAGACATCATTGGCTGCTTTATAAGCAAGGTCATATCGGTAACAAGAAGCATCAATACGGTTGATAGGCGCTTTACCAGAAATGACTGTGTAGCTGATCACGTATATTATAGACTGAATATAATCAAACAATCTCGACATTCTGCTAGTGATGCCGATGGAGCTGTAAAAACCTTAACCTTGGAATTGCCCAGCGCCGGTCACAAATCGTTGATGCTTCGTTAAGATTGTCGTGCATAATTCCGCTTAATCACATCCTTGGGTTTTGCAGAGATGTTAATAAGGTGATATTTGGAGCCAAACACACATTAACTTTGTTTCGTAAGAACAAATGTAACGATGCGATTTCGCATGATGCTGGTACTGGTGCTGGCAATCTTGTATTAGAAACGTTAACATTGTTGATCCCTGTATTGTCCCATTCATTGAATACAGAATCACGTTTGTTATCGTTTATGCAGTCGGGAATTATATCAGCGATGTCGTTTCTCGCACATACCACAAACCACACCGACCAAATGTTATCGTGGGACAGTTTACTTGGCAAATAAGTACACAGCTTGGCCTTACTGTACCAAAAGTTGAGTTGAGAGATTATGGCCAGGCACATAGTAAAATTAAATCCGTCCGTTCTCCAGTCTTGGTTTACTTGCGAAGGCAAAATCAGTTAAACATTTGCGTGGGATTTTTATGCAAGATAAACTTGCATCGATTATGCCACGCCAACGTGATTCCTGAACAGCTCCTGGCATTCACTGGCTCCCATTCGTGGTAAGACCTCAACATAGTTTTATTTTTATTCGAATAGGCTTGTACCGCCTGTTGAAGCTGAGAGATATTTATCAAAGTATGATAAACGTTTGTTGTTTCATTCGAATATACCAGTAAAAGCACGATCGGATGCTCATATATGCGGTTATCTCGTTGTTGAAGCTTGTGTGCATTGGAGCGTTCACCGACACCGCAAACGTTTTAGTTTCAAATTATAGTATGTATGATATTATACAACAATGTCTGTTAATATTAGCGGACTTTAATCAGCTCAACGACACGGTGCTGAAGTGGTCTTGACTGAGTATACTTGTCGTGTTGTTCTTGGTTTCGATCAAGGTGAGCTTGTAATGCTTTGAAGATCAAACTGGCAAAAAAAAAAAACGTCAACGGTATATAGTTAAGCTCGAAAGAAAAGAATCTGGTTGAGCTCACTGACAACGTTGAAGTCAAACACAGCTGCATGTCGGTTGCATTGATCAAAAACTGTTGATACACCTAATGTTGCAATAAGACAATATGTGCAAATGTAAATCTCTCGCGAGTCCGCACCAGCGCATGTAGTAACTTCACGGACCTTAATTGTATGAATGTTAACCAAAGAAGGAGAGGCAAAACACCGACACCTCTATCATATCAAATGGCCGGCTTATTTTAGATTTTGCAGATGATGTCATTGATAAACCTAAAGGTCACATCTTGAAGGTGTTCGAGTCTGATTCATACTTATTTATCATAACTCGAACTAAATAGTCTTTGGTCGAATGGCAAAGTTGATAAATGATAAGTGGTATCTTGCTCTTAGTTTTGTATCAAATATCACAGAACAGAATAATGGGGTGAATGTTACATATTTGTATTATCAGCATCATTATTTACCGGATATGATATCAGCTCGAAGCAATCAACATTTATCGGGACGGAAATGTAACCGTCTTTGCCGTTTCTGTTTGAGATTATATTTTATCGTTATTTTATAATAGAATCTGGCCTCGGTGATGCTCTGTTTCTCGAATATCTGCGTCAAAACGGTGCTACCAAACCGTTGTGTGAATTGTCGTATAAGTGTGATAAGAGCCAAGTAAAGATTGTCATTAGAAATCACTCGGATGTGCCACTACCAAACTGAGGTCAGCTTGGAATTATCGCCCTTTCAAGTGAAAATGCTTAAGTGTTGACTGCCACAGTAGTTTCGCACCCTCTCCGAGATTGTTTCTACAACGGTAAGGTGGTATTCACCAATGTATCCACCCCTTTTTGCCCATTTTCGAAACCCTTTGGGGCACTTCCATACAGGCGAGACTCCATGACTGAATCACTCACGTCACGTCAGATGTGTGGGGGTGCTTCCACCCCCGTTGACAAAATTAAAAGTGCTCGACAAACGTGATTTGTTCCCGCTGATCTTTTGTTCCTGGATACAGGACTCTAAAATGTGGAGAGCAGTTTTATGTTTAATGGCATGGTGATCACTTCAACTTCCTTTCACAGGGATAAACTGTGGAGAGGCAAACAAATAGTCACAACTATTTTAGGTTGATATTCGTTTCGAAGAACATTCACTTCTTGGAGTCGATGTTTCCAACTTAAATTCTTCGAACAGTGATGCTTCCGATATTTTTTTTCTCTTTTTATTTGTCGTCATTCGTAATCATCCATTGTAGGTGAACAAAGTAAAATGTTCATTCTAAGACTTGTGTGTTCATATCTTCATATTTATAGTGTTGTCCCAGCGCGAACCAAATCATCTGTTTACATTTTTGACGTTCTTAGATAATGACTTAAACGTTGAGAATGATCGCATTGCCTACACACACAATACACACAGATAGACTTTTAATACCATCACAAAATGAGGATATTATAATAGATAGATTTGGTTCGTATTTCGTTTGGCAATCATTTGTGTTGTAAGGCTTTCTAAAGAGATCTAAGCCACTATGGACAGGGTTGTATATGTCTATATCTTTACCAAATAATTAATCTTAATTCTACATTATGGTTTTGGTATAGTACGATTAAGCACTATTACCGTTTGCATTTCTAGATACAGAAGAAAATGCATTTTCTTAATATAGGCTTACACTCATGAACGATGCATATTTTCTTTTATCTCCGTCTTATATAATGTTCTATATCTAACGAAGTCCATGTTACCTAATTTTTACCGTTATCAATCTCAAACAGAAAAGTTTGTTTTCCCTTCTGTCAAACTTTGGTTTTGCACAAGACAAAACTCTGTCGAAAGCAGCATCACCGCCCTAAAATTGAAAATCAAGGCTGAAGATGAAGATAAGCAATGAATATTGACAAATTCAAACTTTGAATGAAAGTTAAAATTTATAATTTAAACTTAAAACTGAAACTAAAAGTTTTAAGAAATTAAAAATGAGAAAGAGAAACTTCAAAAAAGTACTTAAAAATGAAAACAGTAAAGGAAGTTTGTAAAACAAATATCTGAAAAAGAAAGTTGAAATAATAATTTAAAAATTAAAATGAAAATGTATTACGAGAATGATAATTGAAAAACACATATCGGAAAAATGAAGTGAAATCTTTAATGACAGAAGATCAACAAACGTAAATCAGAAAATAAATATTGAAAATGAGAATTGGAAATGGAAATTTAAATCAAGAAAAGTGAGAATGAGACGAAGAAATGTAAAAAGCTAAATTTGAAAATGAAAAATAGAAATGATGAAAAACAAATATTTGAAACTGAAAATTAACACACTAAGTTTGAAATAAAAATTGACTATAAAATCAATAAAAACGAAACTTGTAAGGGAACTATCTGACAGACAATTCAATTAGATAAATGAAAAACTGGAATTCGAAATTGAAAAGCACAAAATGTGGACTCTTAAAACAAGTTTATACGTTTATGTATACCATAAACTATGTCACTTTAAACAATCTTGCTGACACCTTCTATGATAGCAAAAAGACAGAAGCATCAAATTTCATTAACCTACATTAAATTTCTTGTGCGATATGATGTAAGGATACATGCAAAACATTCGTACCCCTTTAATTGGTTAGTAAATGTAGATATATATTGATAATAAGGCGTTGGTCCCTCTAAAATACCCTTGGATATTAAGTGTTTGGTATTGTTCGTTCCAGCGGTGTGTTGGTTATAAATTGTAGGTGTTGGATACAATATAACTGGGTCATTGGTGATAAGTAACTGGATGGTGACGACTCCAAATGGTTTGCGTACAGTAATGTGGGTATTGAGTAGTAGATGATTGCTTGATCGATAGATAACTGGGTGATGGTCACTTCAAATGGAGTGTTGATGGCATTGTGTGGGTACTGGCTAGTAGTTAATGAGTTTTAATTTATTGGTTATTAAGTGTATTTTTAATATTAATGTACCCGTTAAAGAGCGTAGACATACATACCGGTAAACGTATGAGGTCTTCTAGCATTACATTTCACTGCCTCCAATTTCATTTGCTTTTTCCCATTTAATCCAATCAGGCCTCTGCCGTGGGCTACTCTCTTAGCCCAAATGCCATTGTCTGGTCAAATCCATGTATATATATATATATATATATATATATATATATATATATATATATATATATATATATATATATATATATATATAGAAGAACGTTACTGTATGTTGGAGGAACCAGGCAGGTTTTAAAGGGGCCAATCATTGGACACGCATTGGTATTGAGATGCCCAATGACGTTGTTTACTACAAAGTTGCTCTTCAGAACCATCGGTTTTAGTTCTTAGAAGAAAACCAAAATTTTGTTCAATGTATTCTTAGCCAAAATGTCGCTTATGCATGTAAGGTCTATTAGTTTAAGCAACTTGTATGGCAGTTAAACACCAAAATCTAGGTAAGTACGATTAGTCAGATTTGGTATCTCACCTCAGTGTTTCCTTCCACCATGTAAATGCAAGACTTTCAGGCAGAAACCATATTTTGGATAAATGTATGCTTAGCCTAAATTTGGCAAGAGTCTGCACAATGTTTTTGTATAACCTACATGCATGGCTGTTAGAAACCAAAATCTAGGTAACTGAATGACTAGCCAAATTTGGTTGTCCAACACATTGTTTCTTTTCATAATGTATATTTTATAACTGTTTGGTAGAAGCCAGGTTTTCGATACTTGTACGCTAAGCTCAAATGTGGCAATTAGCTGAATTGTCTCTTTTGTACACGTTATAGGTAAGACTCTTAGGAACTCAAATTTGATGGCATTATCTTTAGCCACTGTAGGCTACCTACTGTGTTATTTATTTTCATAACATACATTTATAGCTCATATGTAGTAAATTTAATTTTGGCTAAACGTATCCTTGGCCAGAATTTGTCTAATGCCTGGAGGGTCATTGGTTATAACCACAGGGTAAGGCTACAAAAATGAATCAAAAACAGAGTAATTGTATGGTTGCCAGAGCTTGGCTATTGACTGTCCTGTTTTACTTACATGTTTAGCGAATAGCCAATAGTAATATTAATATTTGGGATATATGTTTGTTTTTCAAAAGTTTTGTTGGCTACGATGTATTTTCTTCATAAGTTTAGATGTGATTATTACACTTTAAAGACATTGAGGTTTCTTCATATTAAAGCTGTTATTGAGAAAGCTCTGCATTATAATTAGTCATACATCTTTCACAATAAATACAGTGCTAGCAAAAGGGGGTTGTGGACTGGGAGGAGCGATTGTGACAAGCTGCCTGGCAGAGGGGGGACACTTTCATAAATTATTTTTTTTGCAGCTGATAGTTCCAAATTACGTCATCTTCACACGAGTCCGACAGAGGCAGCTCTTCACACTTTCATAGTGACACTACATAAACTTGTACTCTTAAGTACCTTGAGCCTTTATGCCACCACTAAATATAGATTGCTTTGAACGTCCAATAATCACGTCTGCTTCCTGATAAGAATCACGTTTTTGTAACAAAATATTCTTTCATGAACAACATTATCTTTCAAGTAAGATTACATTTACCTCGTTGAATAAGTAATTTGCTTTTGAAATTGACTGTGCTTTGAGTAGTCATTATCAGCCAGTATTATATTGCTTCAAAGAAGCAAAGAGCTCCTTGTACCTGACATCAATCATCGCCATCAGAACTAAACGTTTTTCATCCGCATGAAATAGTCTCAAGTTACTTTACCAAAATTTAAATGCAATAAAAATTCAGTCTACTGAATATGAAGATTCCAAACTGTGGTTACATATATATATATATATATATATATATATATATATATAGAGAGAGAGAGAGAGAGAGAGAGAGCCAACATACATCTGTATAAATATATATAAGATTGATAAAGATGCCAACATTGTCTAGGATCTATACATGCTAGAAGAAGTGTCACTGTCTAACATATCCATTAAGCAGTCATCTGGAGAGAAAGCACATACAGCGAGCCAATTTTACTGACAATTAAGTACCGTTCATCTTATTTTGTAGACATCTTTATCCTGGATAGCCTCCTGTCAATAAAAGATTAGTTTTACTATATTGTCATTAATTTTAATAATACTGTGACTTTATTCCCCAAAAATGAACGTTGGAATCAGGGTTCCAATGCATGTATTCAGGTTGATTCAAGGTTTACAGTGTATGTAATCACGTTGATTCAGGTTTACAGTGTATGTATTAAGGTTGATTCAGGTTTACAGTGTGTATTCAGGTCGATTCAGGTTTACAATGTGTGTATTCAGGTTGATTCAGGTTTACAGTGTATGTATTCAGGTTGATTCAAGGTTTACAGTTTATGTATTCAGGTTGATTCAGGTACAGTGTATGTATTCAGGTTGATTCAGGTTAACAGTCTATGCATTCAGGTTGATTCAAGGTTTACAGTGTATGTATTCAGGTTGATTCAGGTTTACAGTGTATGTGTTCAGGTTGATTCAGATTTACAGTGTATGTGTTCAGGTTGATTCAAGGTTCCAGTGTATGTACTCAGGTTGATCCAGGGTTATAGAGTATGTGTGCAAGTGGATTCAGGGTTACAGTGTATGTACTCAGGTTGATTCTGGGCTGCGCTATATATATATATATATATATATATATATATATATATATATATATATATATATATATATAGAATACAAACCATATGGCGAATAACAGCCCTTTCAAGCGCACTGGATCCAGCAAGGGATCACGTGTGTCAGGGATTGATTGAGATAAATGCAATAAAGTGACGACGAACAGTGCAAAACTAGTATCTAACTAGCCTGAG
>JAECUM010013449.1:0-20821 GCA_016617855.1 Megalonaias nervosa | reverse complement strand
TTTGCATCTGATCATTAACCAAAGCCTTTTTTATGTAATAATTATCCCTGAAGTGAGAAGATCAGAGGTCAAAGGTCAGGGTCACAAGAATGTCATTAAGAGTTGTTTTTTTTTTCTTCTCCCAATGTATGCTGCACTATTGGTTAAATTTGTGATGCATGTGCAGGACAAGGGGTTCAGGGATATACAGGTTTTCTGCAAGTTCTTGTTAAGGCAGCACTCACTTTGTTTTCAAGTTGACAGTCCTTTTGACTGAGCCTCCAGCAGGTGTACTTTTTTAGTACCAAGCAGAGGTCTGACTCTTCCAGTGAATAATTGACCTTAATCCCATTGCTTGTATTACCATTTGACAACCCTTGGTTATGCCAGAGTATGGTTCAGTGGCAAGTAACAGAGGGTTGTTACTGGATCTTGCTGCATAACTGACATGTGTTAAGTTGCAACCTTTAATAGATAATTCATGAACTGTATGATCAAAGCGTTAATTACAAAGCTCAGGCTCAGTCTCTAAATAGACACCCGCATATGACAGTTAGGTCAAGGAAAGGGAGTCAGACAATATTTATGATGACTAGACCGATGATTTACTAGACGATGATGGGGGATTTCAGAACTTATCAGACAACAAGGATGAATTCTCCCACTTTGTAGCAGATGACATTAGGTAGTGATATATATTGGATACTGTAAACTTTAAAAAATGCAGGCTTAACTAAAGTTTGTTCACATTAATACAAAAAAAACCCCCCTTTTAATGGGTACCTGGGTAACTGATCATTAGGATTTATGGGTACCTGGTAGAAGTTTTCTAAACTTTTGACATCTTATTAATTTGTACTTGGATAGTATGAACACAAGCCACAGGCAACAATGACAAGAACAACAATAACAACATGGAGTAGTGTATTATACACATAAACAGTAACTATTATTTAACAATTACCATTATAACTTCCTGAGCAATTAAAAGTGTATGCTTACAAAATATTCCTTGTGGTCTTAATATAAGATTGCACAAACTCTGTGATAGACCATGATAAGTAGTCATCACATTAATTTCAGTTTTACATAATTCAATCAAACCATCATCATGGGAAACAATCCTTTATGCTTTTGGTCTATCAAGACATGGTCTTTTCTATCACTTTATGTAAGAACTTGAACGCTGCATTAAAAATGTCATAAATGACAGCTGGTTGTCTTAGAGAGTTGTCTTTAAAGTCAGGGTATACTGTATTATGTATAAGGCCAAAAAATATATGTGTGTTTTCCAGTCAGATGACTGTCCCTGTTTTTCATTGCCAACCCTAGCACTCCCCACCCCCCAAATTAAAAACAAAATCACAAAATTGATTTGTGCATCTAATAGATGCTTCCTGTTAAGCTCACTAGCAGTTGATATTCTTCCCACTTTACCTGGACGACAGGCAATCTGGTAGTTTCTCCTATATGTGATCACCAAAATTTACCATTTTTAACAAGGCATACTGAAGGAAAGTCAACTTAAAAATCACAAATATAGATACTGACCGAAAGCTTGATTTATGTTCTGTTTATGTATGTAATTTTCATAAAATTATCTTGAGATTCAATGAATTTATTTCAGCTTCCAAAAACCATATGAAGTCAATTGTAAATCTGCCAGCTAACCACAAATATGGCAGCTGATAACATCATTTGGGAACAATCTATTGAGCTGGTTTAGCCCAGGTTAAAAGGAAACCCTATCTATCCTAATTTTAAAACCAGTCCAGTAGGAAACACACATATTTTTTTGGCCTAATGGGATTTATTGGCAGCTAAAAGCCAACATTTTAATGTTTATCAGGAATTATATCCATTTAAAATATTGTCTAGTTTTTCATTTCCAAGAGATAAGTATGCACAAAGTGTATTGACTGTATATTCCATTTTGGGTGGTCAGTTTGTTTGGGAGTGAATTCTACCTGGTCATTTTGTGGAATACACCCCTACCAGACTTACTGTTGGCAGTAATATTTTGGGTCATAAAAATTAATAAAGTGTATTACCCAGCAGCATTGTGTAGCTCAGGCCAGCTTCACTTGTAAATCCTGGAGAATTCACCATATTGTCAGGTGTACTTCAGTGGATTCTACCTAGACATGAATGGAAAAATCAGTACTTTGTGTGTCTGAGTTGTAAATACCTGTTTTATGGCCATACCATTAGAACAATCTGCAAAAACATTTGTACTAAGTGACTCCAATAGCAGTTGTGATTGAAGTTATCAACACCTAATTGTGCTGTTGCCTTTATTGATCATGTAAGCCTGGAATATTCAGCATAAAACCTTTGTTGTACAGATCCACATAGGTAAAGTAAGGTAAGTAAACAGACCTGACTAGTCCATTTTTGAATGTACACAAGGTGCATTCACCATGTGCCTTCAGTTGTGTTGTCCTGGTCCCCAGTTTGAGTAGGTATACTCTGTTTATTATAATATGTACTCCTCCTGGGCCCTTATGCTGATGAAATCTACAGTTATTATCCAACAATGGGGTCTAAACATTCAGGTTATCTTGGGAGGAAAATAATAAACGAAGATTAATGGGAGCCCCTGGGTGGCAGGGTGGTCTAAGGTGCTCTCCTATCACTGACATCTGACTTCTGTACACATGGGTTTGAGTCTTGGGCTCTGCCAGTTTAGGTATGTTAGAAAGTTGGCCATTAGCGTCCTTGGGGTCAGTCGTTCTTCCCTGGATTATTCTGGGTTCATACTCCAGCAGATACATGTACTGGCCACCATGTATAGTCTGTCATGTGCTGAAAAATAGTGTTAAACCCCAAATAACAACAAAAACAAGTTATCAGTCATAAACTTTAAAGTCTATTCCAAATTGACATTAAAGTAGCAGTGTGAAGAGAGATTGTGTGTTGTTATTGAATTAACTGCCTTAAGTTATGTTGTTTTGTGACTTTTGTAGCTTCATGAAAACCACAAGTTTGATGCTCAGTTTTAACTAATTTAGACACATAAACAGAATTTTATAACTTTTATAATTTTTTAGGCTTAATTTAATTTTATTAATTTTAATCTTTAATTTTATAACCTGTGTAAACCAAATGTTCATCTTTAATTTTACAATTAGTAAGTCCATACGAAATTTATAATTAGTAAGTCCATGTGAAATTTATAATTAGTAAGTCCATGAGAAAGAAGAAACTTAACCTTAAAAAAGATAATTCCGTAAGATGTGAAATCCATATAAATACTGTATACTTGCTTACAACATAGACCTTGATCCACCAATGCATCATATGCTGGCAGATCAGGGTCTATGTTTACATGTTCTGTTTATTGCTTCTAACAAACTGCATAAACCCAGGTCTTCCAGTGCATTATACAATGGCATTTTGCAGTTGGACTGACTTGTAAACAAGTATATACTAAGTGTTTATAACCAGGCATATGGAAAACTGCAAAGTTTAAGAGTCTGTGCTGTAAATACTTCGACAATCACAGTACTACCACATTTACTTGCTTGTAATACAAGTCCCATTGCAGATAGAACAGACCCAGATCTGCATGTGCAGTTTGTTAGGAGTAATCAGTAGAAAAAAACAACATAGGCACTGATCTTCTATTGCATGATGCAGGGACAGATCAGGGTCTTTGATGTTTGTTGTTCGAACTGACTTTTAAGCATGTCTTTATGATACTGTTGCTGCAACTAAAAAAAAATAAAATAAATTAAACTACACATATTTCTGATGGTATTGACTACCTTTCATTCATTCTCTCCAGCCGTTGAGTGGGTCCCACCATATCACTGCAGTTTACCTTGACACACCACATTTTTTAAGGATTTTGCACGTGCTACTTTTATATTTTATTTATATGCCTTCTACAGAATTCAGATAGCTCTACCTAGCTATATTCTTTCGTTTTGTATTAAATAAAGGTTTATATTTATTCTGGCGGAGTTTTCTTCCTGAAGTTTTTGTGCAATTTTTCAGTTTTACATTTGTTCTGAACTTCATTAGCGCTATTGGTCATAGACGATGTTGTGGGTTGGTGCTTGTCATCTAGTTCTCTGTCAGCACAAGTTTGTTATCGCTACTCCTCCTGAACACCTTGCAGGATTGCCATGAAACTTTACAAACGTACATTCATCCCATGGTCTAGTTGGTCCTAAATGAAAAAGGTGCTGCTCTCAAACACAATATGGCCACCATGGCAGCCATTTTGCAAATCTTGTTACTGCTTCTTAATTGATGGTCATATCAGCATGGGGTTCTCACTAAAAGACTTCTTTTGATGTCAAGCTGGTCCAAATCAATAATGCCCATCTGACATCCTATAGGCCACCATGGTAACTATCTTAAAAGTCTTATCTCAACTCTCATTTTAATAGAAAGTCATATTGGTGTGGGGCTTTCACAAAAAGACTTCTCATGATGTCCAGTTGATCTTCAATTAAATGGTTCCAATCTGATTTCCAATATGCTGAAAATCTTGTTATTACTACTCCTGAATGGATAGTCATATCTTGAAAAGATCATTTTCTCTACTCCTCTCCACATTTTTTTCATGAAAGATTGTTTTCTCTACTTGTCTCCAAATTACTGCTTAGGTGGCATAATGTTTAGAGCATTTGCTTTGGAGGCTGGAGGTCGCGGGTTCAAACCCTGGCCAAGTCATAGCAAAGACTTAAAAAATGGTATTACCAGCTGCCTCGCTTGGCACTCAGCATTAAGAGGTTAGTATTAGGACCAATCGGCCTGGTGTCAGTATAATGTGACTGGGTGGGACATGATGCTAAATGTCTGCGGCATAATGTCCCAGTACTAGACATCACTATAAACTGCCACACTGCAGACATTGTAGCAATATGACTGTAAATGTTTTAAAGCTACATTAAAAATCTAAATCACACATACACAAAGATGTTTCTCCAAACTGATGGTTATATGAACCTGGGTTTTTATAAAAGACTTTTAATGATGCCCACTTTGCACTAAGTGTAAACACTGCCAAGCTGATAACCAATATGAGCATCACTGCAGATAATTTTGAAATTCTTTTTATTGCTGAAGAACATTGGAGATGGTTTTAAAATCAAAAGTTAAAAGGAAGAAATGGTCTTACATTGAATTCCTGGAAATTATTTTTTGCGCAATAGAGCATCTGTCCTTTCTCCTTGTTTGTAGATGGTGCTGACATGCCATTAAACATTGTTGCATCCTTACATGCATTACCTTGACGCCTTTGCCCAATGTTTGTCTTGCAGTTTGGCAAGTCACATGGTGCATGAAACATGTGGGTGGGGCAGTGCCACAGCAAAAAGCCACAGGAAAACATCTGTATTTTGAATGATAGTTAAGATATATTTATTTATTAGTGTTCTCCTTTAATGGGCAGATTGAATTGTAAAATGAAAGACTAATCAAACATATGATTTTAGCTAAAATCCAGATTGATTGCTATGAAATGTTAAAATCTCACTTAAGACAACAATGGGCCTTGCCGTGTTATTTGTAGGTAAATTCAGATGAAATAAATGCCATTTTATAGGCTGAAATTTGTTTGGAGATCTGCAGCAGAGATTTGAGATGAAAGGCTTCTGTTTTTATTAAATCCTTAGAAGTAAAGCCAACTGAAGAAAAAAAAAACTTTCTTTCTTTAGCAGTTCCTTTATGGAGCAAAATATCGCAAAACTGAGACTTGTACAGTCCATGAGAAACGGCTCTTGGCTATCATATTAATATACTTTTCCAATAAAACCTGAGAATAAATATGTTCAAGTTGAAATAAAAAAAATAGAAATTTCATTGCAAGTCATAAATTTTAAATACTTGTAAATTAAAAGTGTTTCACCAATTTATGTCAAACGTGAGATACAACATTATTTTGTGGAACAATTTCTACATATTAGCTGATGTTTTGCAATTTTACCTGTCTTCTGACCTTTTTTGTATCCCCAACCCACTAATGACGAAGTGTCCTATAAACTTACCATAGCCTCTCTATCTGACTGCCTGCACTTTAATAGTTTTTCATTTAGATCACTGGGGCAGGGCATTCATGTTCACTGAGCACATTCTTCTTTTCAGTAATTTGTACAGGACTTCAAGTGACACTGTAGCAGATTGTTAATACATGGGCCTGTCCCAGTCAGTGAGCCCTTCATTGTGGCTTTGATAGTCTCATGAATATAATCATCTCCCTGCCCAATTGTCAGTACTGCCATTAAAAAAATATAGGTATATATCACCTGGATGAATGAATTACTGTAATACTCGTACAGGTGTACCAGTTGGAAAATTGTTATCTCTAATAGCTGGTGTTTACCATTTAAAAGTTGTACATAATTTTTATAATGCTCTTAATAATGCTCAGCAGTATAAGATAGGGTGTTATAATGAGATATGTTTTAAAGTGAGAGTGTTATGTTGGGGGATGTTCTAACATTAGACTGTAATAATTGTACACAGAAACAAACAGAACATGCTTAATGATCAAAAATCATGTTATGGTTGGTTTAAAGTAAAGCAAAGGTTCAAGTAGCAGTAATAAAACAAAGTTCAAAACATTTAATGGGATCCATGACCATATGTGCATTACAAGCGGGACAGTGTTATATTGATAGGCATTGTAGTGAGTGATCACTGTTCCTACCATATGACTTTAAAACAATGGTATTTAAGGTTAAAGGTCAAGTGCATAAATCTGTTACATGCATATCAGAGGCATGCATAGAGCTTGTTAATTCTTTGTCATTATTCCTTGTGTATTATTTCCATCCCATGGTATCCTGGATGTTTAGACAAATTTTGAAATTTGAACCCAGAGGGACCATGATCCTCCCATAATTGGCAGCAAGGCTGATGTCAGGTACCATGACATCACTTTTGTCATAATGAAAGCAACATATCAATAAATCTATACCACCAAAAAATGGTCTGTCAATATGCCATATTTGGAATTCATTATCAACTCTGCCAAATCATTGGATCAACATCCAAATATTGTCCACATCGGAGTAAAAGTTGACTGCCTCCAATACCAAGATGTACAACGTGAAGGAAGATCTGGAAAAAAAAAAAATTGAGAGACATTCCATCAAAATCTGCTTGATTTATGAGCATGTGCTGGCATAAAGAACTTTCAGTTATGGCCTTAGTTGGTCTGGACATTACTCTGGATAAATCCATATGTATTACGGACAAAACTGAGTTAATTCCTTTCTCTTCAGATCATACTGAATGTGATGATTAAAAAACCCCAGAACAATCAGTACGTTCAGAATATGTTCAATCAGGTAGCTTCATTTGAGAATATATTCAGCCTAACAATCAACTGGACAATAGAGCCAAATAAAATTAAAATAAATTCCAGCCCTCTGTTCAGTTTCACCAATGACAGCTAGAACTGGGAAACAGATACTTTCTATTTCAACACGGTAGATGTCCGACAGACCCATAAAGGAACCAGGTTATATTCTGTCCATAATACCCCAGTCGATTCTGAAATGGCTAGGAACCAATACAACAGTTTTATACCATTGTATTCAAACTCTAGCAGTATTTGCCGTCATTGCCAGAATATTTATTCTTTATTTGTGAATAAAGAATCAGTGCTTTTAGCCACCACTTCTTGACACCACACCGCAATATTTTGTTTTTATCACTCATCATCATCGTCAGTCCCATAGTCTGGTAGCCCATTGGGGCACCGCACAAGACCGAACAACCAGCTTCCTCCATTCCTCTCAATTTTCCGTCTTTCTTAGTGAGTCGCTCAGTGTCAAGCATGTCCACTCTCGGATGTTGTCTTCCCACCTCTTTCTCTGTCTGCCTCTCTTTCTTTTCCTTGTACAGTGCCTTGCAGGACTGTCTTGGCAAGTCCTGATGATCATGAGACATACCCATACCACTGCAGTTTACGTTTTTTCACTGTGGTCAGGAGGTCTTCGTGAGGCCCAATGGCTTGTCTGATCCTTTGCCATATTTCTTCATTGGTGACATGGTCTTTGTATGAGACGCTGAGGATCTTTCGGAAGCATCTCATCTTTGTGACCTTTATCCTTTTCTCAAAGTCATCTGTTATGGTCCATGATTCACAGGCATAGAGAAATATGGAGATCACCAATGGCAGGCAAAGCCCAGATGCAGTAAATGATAAAATCATTTGAACTCTGTGTACCAGTTGCAAAACTATCCTTTCTGATATCATTGCTTATGTCATGTGTCCTTAAAGATGGCTGTGCCAGCTGCATTAGCTGCTAGAGGGTATACTAACCTGACACTGATGAGCCACAGTGATCAGTTGAAGCATCATCCAGAACTTTTTCCTCCAAAGAATTACAAGGATAACACAGCCCAGTCTGGGACTTTGGGTGACTTGACCACCCCCTGCAGATAGGAGGGAATGCCTCCACATTCGTAAATCAGTTTTTTCTTTGCTAATTCCTATGTGGATAGATTAAACACATTTGATCACAAACAACTGGTATGCTGGTAAGTCAATAGAATCCAAATTGTATGAACTCTTATGTATTCTAAGGTTGCCATCATTTTGTGGTTGAATATTACAGAGAGCAAACTATGAGGAGAATGTAGCAATCCCATGATATTACAACCCAGCATGATATAATGTATTGTCAGTGCTTGGGTGTTGTTGGAAACCCTTATAAGATATATTGTTTATTTGGGGGGTGGGGGGAGGCTGTAAACTCATTAGAAGTAGCAACAGGGACAGCCTCCTAAATTCCCCTTTTCTGTTACTTTTTTTTGCAAAAAATAATCTTGTCAGAATTGACCACCTTAAATAAACCTTAAAATTGTAACAAGTCTATAGATTTAATGATACTTTATATGATGTTCTTTGCAAGTTAAAAAGAAATATTGGACTTGGTCAAAAAAATGTTGAACTTTCTGCGAGGCAGCAAATTTCCAGCCCTGGTTTATGTGCTTGTTGGAAATCATAAAAGGTCTTTTGCTTTTGGTGTTTTATGGCACAGCAGTTTCAGTTGGTTACCGTATATACTTGCTTATAAGAGGAGTCCAACTACAAACTGCAAAGAATGCCATCACATAATGTGCTTGCAGATTTTGGACTGTGCAGTTTGTTAGGAGTACTCAGTAGATCAAACAACATTATTATTATTATTACCCGGCTGTACATATTCCGAGGTTTCCTAGGAAACCTTGGACAAATTTTCCTAGGAAAAACCTCGGAGTATTGGTTACTGACTTTCCGAGGTAATAGTCCAAGGAAAATTTTTTTAAAACCAATGTCCAAGGATTTTACTGTCAAATGTCCGAGGTTTTCAAGCATTCTGAGAATTCCTCGGACATATTGTCCGAGGATTCCTAGGACATATCGTCCGAGGATTCCTAGGACATATCGTCCGAGGTGTCCTAGGACACATTGTCCGAGGTGTCCTAGGACATATTGTCCGAGGTGTCCTAGGACATATTGTCCAAGGTATCCTTGGACACCTCCCTGGCATAAAACATAGATCAACAATAATAAAGCAAATAATACAGAATATAAGAATACATTTTATTTTTATTTTTCAACATGTACAAATAAAAATTTTAAAAGGTCCAAATATCAAGAATGCCTATAAGGTTCCTTAGTGCCCAATTGTCCATTTAATTTTGAAACTCCATCCAGCTATATACTGGTTTCTTGATGGTTTTAGCATTTCAAAAAAATGATTTTTTGTTTATCATCGCCTCTTTGATATTCTGCCATTTCTTTTGGATCAGTTCTGTAAAAAAAAAAAATTTTGTTTGAACTTATAAAATGTGATGAATTAATAAAACAAACTGTATGCATACTACATAACTATTATTGGCAGCCTTAAATTTACAAATCATATTTGGAATCCTTTAGTTCTGAAAACAAGGTATTAAACCTGAATGAGCTATATTTCTATAACGGACTGTTCTTTGAATTTGGGACCATCATTCTAAATTTTTTATAACAAATATAGTCAAGATTATATTCTGTTCCTGGCTAAATGCTAGACAAGTTCAAACTAATGTATTCAGTCAGTTATGAGATCCTGATGCATCCTTTTCAAGATATTATTAAAATTATTCAGAATTACTGTCTTATTATTTCACTGTAATGTAATCAACCCTTAAAGATATGACACAATGCTTGTTGCTTTTTGAGAAAGTGTGAAATTGCTGCATCTTTATCTTACCTTGGACTTTTCTGGCGTTACCATCTTAGTCTGTTTTGGTGTTGCCATCTTGGTGGTCTATTTTGTTGCTATTGTCTTAGCTGTTTTTGGTGGTTTTGGTGATTGTGGATTCGCATCTTTACTTGTTTCAACCCTAAATTTTAAAAAAAGTGCAAACTTTTCAAATAATATGCAATACATTCCATGCCATTTACTAGTGATGGGAATTGATTACTTGGGGGAAAAAATACATATATCCATGTTTATCACTGAGAAAAAAAAAATGTGGTTTGGCATGTTGGCCTTTAAAAATAAAAATAATCATCATTTTTATTATGTAACCTGACATCCTTTATAAAGTTAAGAGATCACTGATGCTTGCATTTTTTGCAAATTTGTATGCAACAGATAAAATAGAGCATGAGATGTGTATCATGGACACCATATTTCCTTTTCAATTAGACAAACAAAAGAAATCCAGTTTAAGTACTATTTAATATCATCAACATATGACACACATGAGGAGCATTAATCATTTTAATATGGTGCACAAATTTACACCCAAAATGAAGGGCATATACTATCTGGGTTTGCAAGGTCTATAAAGTTGTTAAACTGTGGCCATAATGTCACAAATCACTACCTCCTATCCAAATAGAATGCAGCTGCAATTTTGGACAAACACATCATAATATGGCAGGCCAGTACAATTATTTAAATTATAAAATACTTTACTTAAAGAAATAGATAAAGTAATTTAGCTTTTCATTGATATACTGAAGCAGTAATTAATCTGATTGATTGCTTTGTAGATTTTCTTGCTGCCTAACCTATACACATGGAAGTTCTGTTCTATTCTTATAGGTCTTTAACACTATTCATAAACCTATTCTTCTAATTTCATGCACTATAATAATTATGTGTGCACAGTTATTTTAAGATCTATATTTGAGTCAATAAATTTTTTTCAGATTTTATTGTTTTTTCAAAAATTTTATAATATAACTTCATTTTCATGTTTAATAATAATACATACATACTTAAAACCATTATTAATTTTTTTCTTCTAAATTCAACTACAATTCAGATTGGACATAGTTAAATAATTATTATCATTAAAATGTACTATATTCTAATAATTCATTTCCAAAGATTTACAACTGAATCGTACAGAGATAAAATTAAATGAAAACAATAAGGTTTACTGAACGCTATACATGTTTCACAGGCACTTTTTTCCGGGGTAAACTAATGTGTACACTCGCCAATTAACACTTAACATGTGTTATTTGGTGAGTGTACACATTAGTTTACCCCGGAATCAAGTGCCAATGCTATGAAACTAGACCCAATAAATGTTTTATCTTTTTCAAATTTAATGTAATATAATAAAAAAAAAAGAAACGAACCTACCCACAATCCTTCCAATAATTCATTCTATAATCCCAAAACACGGTAACCTTGCAGGCACCAAATCGCCGACTTTGTGGGCCTAATCTTCGATTGCCTTTCTCGTTTGAACAATATTTAGGTGGCTAAGAACATTTCCGGTAACAGGATTATCATATAAATAACGCAAACAAGTTCATGGCGATTGATTAATCCACTCCTTTATAATGCAAGTTTTCACAGACTAGTTTACTTTCAACGGACTGCTTTTGAATTTATTATTATGGCGCGTATAAGATTGATTGATGAATCGGCTGCTGTGATTGGATAATTCCATGCTCTGCAACCAATGGAAGGTGAAAGAAATATTTCCTAGACACAACTTCTCAATATTGTTTTCAAATTTAAAAGCAGTAAGTAGATAAGCACCTGCTATAAGTATTATGTGGGGTCCTTCAATTATGTCAGTTTTTTTTTCCCATAGGATAAAATTGTCTCCCAGATTCCGATCGTCGAAGACCGGAAGTGCCATATCAGGCACACAAAAAAAATGTTCCCAGTCGGCTGACCGTCCCCGTTTAAGCGGCTGACCCTAGCACTTTTTCATCAGGTTCACAATAAAAAATAAAAATTCCCAAACAGAACTTGAAGTGCTTAGTACATTATGTGTATATATATATATATAGATATATATATAGATATATAGATATATAAACAACAGAAAACAAAACTAAAACTATTTACTTTCCCTTATTTTAAAACCAATGCAATAGGAATTACACATGGGGTGGGTGGGGGTGGTCTCATAAACATATAAACAAAGGAGGCTTTAGCAAAGCACAGACATTATCAGTCTTTTTAAGACAAGCAAGGTCAAGGAGCAGAATTCATTTACAATTGCATTTGAAGAAAATAAATCCATTGGAGAAGTAGCTGTTTAAGTTCCAAAATACCTCCTCCACATATAAACTTGCCATGTATCTGCAGTTGCAAAACTTTTTGTGTCCAAAGGAAATGTAGAGGGAAGAGTTCATCTTCAGGTGTTAGAATTTAGGTGTATAAATTAAAATCTTTTTTATTTTATTTAAACATCAAAAGCCAACTTTCTTTGTAAAGTTTAATATTTTTAAACTCCTCAAATGGATTAAATGTGCTTTTGTTGTCAGAAAACAGAATCAAGTGTTTGCTGCATTCTTCCCAAATCATTTTGAAAGGGATTAAACTTCATTGTAACTGTACATTTTATCAACTGTCATATGACAAATGATAATTAAAAATAGTGCCATGCCAATCATCCATGCAATTTTTTTCAGACCCAGTTGTATATTTATAATTATTATTCCTGTAACTATTGTGACAAACAAACAGTACCATGCAAATTTTCAGAAAACATTTTTACATTAATACTGTAATAGTTTATTATCCTTCTAAACTGGTACTTTAAATTATTATTCCTTTCACAAACACACAAACACAAATTTTAAAAAACATGTCATGTGACCCTTTAAGCATTGAAGATTTTACTTTAGATTCAGTTGTTAGAAAATATATTTTTACAGTTGTCCTGTGTGGTTACAGGGCATTAGAATTGGGACCACTGTGTTACACTAACATGATTGTATGAAGTGATTAAAAGTGTATGAATGCTAAGAATTTTTCTAACTGGGGGATTCCAGCATGAATATAGGTTTTGGTTCTTTATCTCATATTTTTATCTCCATGTAAATAAGATATGAAACCAAAATATGTGATCCTGTTTGGCATCATGTTACTTGAACTGAGATGGTACACTGTAAAACCCATATCAATCAATCAACATTAAGTAAGTCAAATTTTTTAATTCAAATCCTAGAGTTGTTTGTTGTTTTGGTAATGACAAACATGATTCATTTTAATAAACTGTAAAAATACTTTCTGAATAAATATATAGAAATCTCTAAGTGCAGAATCAAAACAGACCAAGTCCATTTCCTGGCTAAAAATTTTCTAAGTCTACATTTCTGAGCTATGTCCAAGCTAAAAAATGACAAAGTTCTTATTTCCGATGTTTTTCCGAGGCAAAAATAAACTAAGTTCTCATGTCCAAGGCTTTGTCCAAGGTATTTCCTAGGTTTTTTTAATGTACAAGATAATGTCCGAGATTTGCTTATAAAACCTTGGACAAAATATCAGCATTGTCCAAGGTGTCCTAGGTTTTCCTAGGAAAAACCATGGAAAAACCTTGGACGTCCAAGGTTTTAGGTCAAAATTCCAAGCATAACCTTGGAAAATGTACAGCTGGTAAGACCCTGATTTGCAGGTGCATTATGTGATGGCAGATAAGGATCATTTTTTTTTTAGCAGTTTGACGACTTAAAAGCAAGTATAATCAGTATTTATTGCCAAGTCTGTTGGAGTAAAGATTCTTGCCTAAGGACGCACCCCAGTGGCTGACTCTGATCCGGCGGTAGGATTTGAACCCACACCCTTTTGGATACAAGTCCACATACTATCCACTTAGTCACAGCTGCTTCTGCCTCCATTAGTTGCCTCCTTTGACATGCATGAAAGTGTATTGAGCCTATTCTGTATCCCCAAGCCCGCAGGATAATGACATTATTGCTAGGAAACATAATTATCCAGTACTGAAATTTATTTTATACTAGGCCGTGAAATACTGGATTTTCTAAGAGGAATAAACTAGATATTTCACTGGGGTTAAAGTATTCATATTTTTTTTCTCTAACATAATAAGGGACTGCACCAGTGGCATAGTGGTTAGAGTGTCCACCTCGGATGTGGGAGGTCGTGGTTTTGAACCAGGCAAAGTCATACCAAAGATTTATAAAAATTTTACTAACAGCTGCCTCGCTATGCACTCAGCGTTATGAGGTTAGTGTTAGGACAGGTTGACTTGGTGTCAGGATAATGTGACTGGGTTGGTCATTGTGCTACATGTCTGCAGCATGATGCCCCAGTGCTAGAAATCACTGTAAACTGCCACATTGTGGATATCATAGTGATATGACTGAAAAATTGTTACAGCTTCGTTAAAAATCCAAATCACACACACACACACACTCTAACTTTAAGAAAGAAATCTAAAAATGTTCTTATATGCTTCATATGTCTAACTCTCTTTCGAGTTCAGATCCAACAGGGTACAAATTATTTTGTTATAATGTGGAAAGGAGAATTGTTACTGTTTATATTTTTTGTTTGAATCAAATATGCAGTTTGAATATATGTTATTCACTCATTTCAAGCAAATATCCTCTCTATATTTTCATTCTTTATTCTATTTCAGTGTCTGAAACCATGTGATGTAAGTGTGGATGAGCTTGGAATGTGTGAAAAGTTTTGTGAGGTAAGTAGTTAGAGGGGCACTGTCATTATAGTATACAAAACACAAACAGCAGGGTAAATAATGGTGTGAAATCCCATCAGATACTATAATGAAATGATTTGGTTTGGTTTGGTGTTTTTCGGCACAGCAACAAAAGTAGGTTATTTAGGGCAGAGGCAATTGGAGCAGATTGACTTGCTGAAGGACACACCACATTAGCTGATCCATGCTGGTCCCCTGGTACCAGTCCTTTTGGTTATGAATCCAGCACAAGAACCACTGAGCCTCTGCAGCTCCAAGGTCAAATTAAATAAATGATGTATCAGTTATATAATAAATTAAAATTTGATACACTCAATTGGAGTCATGAACATCCAGCCTTATAGGAGGGACTTATTCTTTAAGGCTTTATGGTGAGGAATGATCTGAAGTTCATTGTTAGACAATCTAACTTTCATCAATAAAAATTTAATGTTCAGTGAACAGTCAAACCAATATTAACCAGCTACCTTTGGCAAGTGAGATGCATGACATTTACAGGTTCGTTTCTTGAATATTTTAATTATATGACTTTGAAAAACTGGTTACCAAAGCCAGGTGATTGCTTAATACAGGAGACTTTTTAGTGCAGGTTCATCAATGATAACAGTTTGACCATTTTTTTAAGGACACAGGGGGTATTCCAGGAAATCATTTCCAATATGTTTTTATTATTGGACTGATCTGTATTGTGGGACAGGATGATGAGATTGATGTCTATTTAAAATGTGTAAGTATGTATTTTTCTATGTATGCTCTGGATGAACCATCTATTTTTGACAAGTGTGATATTGAGCCAGTACAGCAATTTAAAAATTTTCAGCACATTTTCATTTCTCTAATATATTGCTGTTGGACAGGTGTTGTGTTACATTGTTGACCATCTGTCTGTCCATCTGTCTGTCCATCTGTTCCCTATTTTGTTTCTGCACAATAATCTTGATTTCTTCATGAACTGTCTATGTGGATAGCTTGCTCTTGGGGTATGGAAAAAACCTGTTAATCTTGCGGTCAAAAAACTAAAAGTAAGGTCACTGTGACTGAGAAAAGGAAAGTGACTTTTTGCAGTAACTTTTGTTTTTATACAAGACCTGGACCAAGCTTTATGGATGTCTTGCACTCAGAGTTAAGTACAAGCCTGTTGATTTGGTGCTAGTAAGGTCAAACATCAATGTCATTGTGACACATATTTCAGGTCTTTATCATAAACTTCACAAAAGTTTGTGCTGGCTGACTTGCACCTTGAGCATGGTTTACTGATTTTGAGTTTCTAGGTCAAGATCACTGTAGATGAAGGAAGATAAATGGTTCTTGCATTATAATATAATTCAGGGAAAACTGGATTTACAGAATAGTTTTCTGTTTTTCAGTAAATTTCTTGACCAGACTTTGTTGATTTGGGTAATAAAGAAATCTACAAATTTGGAGGTCTAAAGATCAGAGGTCATGATAATGATTAATCTGATAAGAAAATAATGGTTTCTGAACTTCATTAAGTTTTTTCAAGACCATATCCCTTGATCAAAACATCCAGGTCATTGAGATGCACTGGTCAACCATGCCCTGTTGTCTTTTTTTAATAAAAATAAACACAATCCATTTTTCCCAACTTGATTCAGTATGAATGACCAGTAATTGATGTTTGAAATGAACGAAATGCATGCTGGATCATAAGAGATGACTAATCCAGGTCACCTGTAGTTCATTGCCAAACGACAAGTTTAAGATAAAGTTCACAAAGCACAAGATAATTTTGTGCCAGAGCCCTTTTGTTTTTATTGGTGGTCATTATTCTCATATATTGCAGAAAATTGAACCTGTGTGTATCCAGTCTTGTCGATTTTTGGCATCAGCATACAGCTGGAAGGGAGGTGCATGTCCTGATCCGAGGTCTGCCAGAGGCTTTGATGCAGCTTGTGTAAAGACCTGCAGTCTTGATGGGGATTGCCCGGAAAACCAAAAATGCTGTTTCAATGGTTGTGGCCACACCTGCATGCAACCGGTGTACAATAACAGCAGAGGTTTGTTAAACAATGAACCAGTTTTGTCTGATTTTGGAATCTTAAATATGATCATGGCAGTTGGATTAAGGTTAGTAATTAAGAAAGAAACTTGTTACTAACTAAAATCAATCCAATATGAACTAGAATAAAAAACCATACAAGGGAGTGTTTTATTAAATTTCATAGAGAATTAAACCTGTTTATCTGACTTTTTTTAAAATAGAAAAGATCGTTTATATAATAAACATTCATACTAAGAAAGTGTTTTTTGTTTGATTTTTAGTCACAAACTTTTTAAAATTGATTTAATGTGTCACAAGGGACAGGGATCCCTGTTAGTTTTAAATATTTTTTTTTCCCTTTCACTGCCTCAGTGTTGTACCTAAACAAGAAGCTTGGATCCCGGCTGTACATATTCCGAGGTTTCCTAGGAAACCTTGGACAAATTTTCCTAGGAAAAACCTTGGAGCATTGGTTGCTGATTTTCCGAGGTAATAGTCCAAGGACAAAATTTTTTTATACCAATGTCCAAGGATTTTATTCTCGATGTCCGAGGTTGACCTCGGACTTCCAAGATTTTTGTAACCAGTAATTCAAGGTTTCCTAGGAATCCTCGGACATCTTGTCTGAGGTTTACAAGCATTTTGAGAAAGACAAATCGTCCGAGAATTCCTCGGACATATTGTCTGAAGTTTCCTAGGACACATCGTCCAAGGATTTCTAGGACATATTGTCCGAGGTGTCCTAGGACATATTGTCCGAGGATTCCTCGGACACCTTCCTGGCATAAAACATCTGACCAAGAATTGAAGCAAATATTACAGAATATAAGAATACATTTTATTTTAATTTGTGCAACACATACAAATAAAATTTTAAAAAGGTCCAAATATCAAGAATGCCCATAAGGTTCCTTCAGTGCCAAATTGTCCATTTAATTTTGAAAATCCATCCTTTTATATCCTGGTTTCTTGATGATTTTAGCACTTCATTGATTTTCTTGTTTATCATCACCTCTTTGATACTCTGCCATTTCTTTTGGATCAGTCCTGCAAAAAAAAAATATTGGTTGAAAATATAAAATGTGATGAATTAATAAAACAAATAGTACACATATAACATAACTGTTATTGGCAGCCTTAAATTTACAAATCATGTTTGGAATCCTTTAGTTCTGAAAACAAGGTATTAACCCTTAAAATGCTATATTTCTACAACGGACTGTTCTTTGAATTTGGGACCATCATTCTAAATTGTTGATAACAAATAGAGTCAAGATTATATTCTGTTCCTGGCTGAATGGCTTACAAGTTCAAACTAATGTATTCAGCCAATAAAATTATAAGATCCTGATGCACCCCTTTAAAGATATTAAATTTATTCAGAATTACTATCTTATTTAATTTCATTGTACTGTAATCGACCCATAAAGATATGACACAGTGCTTGTTGCTTATAAAGTTTTTAGAAAGTTTGAAATTGCGGCATCTTTGTCTTACTTTGGACTTTTTTGGTGTTACCGTCTTAGTCTGTTTTGGTGTTGCCATCTTGGTGGTCTATTTTGTTGCTATTGTCTTAGCCATTTTTGGTGGTTTTGCAGATTCTGGATTTGCATCTTGTTTCAACCCTAAATTTATAAAAAATGTAAACTTTTCAAATAATATGCAATACATTCCATGCCATTTACTAGTGATGGGAATTGATTACTTGGGAAAAAATACATATACCCATGTTTATTGCTGAAAAAAAATGTGGTTAGGCATGTTGGTCTTTAAAAATAAAAATAATATTTTTAATTATGTAACCTGACATTCTTTATAAAGTTAAGAGATCACTGATGCTTGCATTTTTGCAAATTCATATGCAACAGGTAAAATAAAGCATGAAATCGGTATCATGGACACCATATTTCCTTTTCAATTAGACAAACAAAAGAAATCCAATTTAAGTACTATTTAATATCATCAACATATGACATGCATGAGCATTAATCATTTTAATATGGTACACAAATTTAAACCTGAAATGAAGGGCATATACCATCAGGGTTTGCAGGGTCTGTAAAGTTGTTTAACAATGGCCATCATGTGATGTCACAAATCACTACCTTGTATCTAAAAGTAGAATGCAGCTGCAATTTCAGACAGACACATGATAATATGGCAGGCCAGTACAATTATTTAAATTATAAAATACTGTACTTAAAGAAAATGGATAAAGTAGTTTAGCTTTTTATGGATATACTGAAGCAGTAATGAATCTGATTGATTGCTTTGTAGATTTTCTTGCTGCCTAACAACCTATACGCATGGATGTTCTGTTCTATTCTTACATGTCTTTAACACTGTTCATAAACCTATTCTTCTGATTTCATGCACTATTAATCATTATGTACACACGGTTATTTTAAGATCCATTTTAGAGTCATTAAATATTTTTCTGATTTTATTGTTTTTTCAACAATTTTAAAATATGACTTCATTTTCATGTTTAATAAATATAATACATAATTAAAACCATTATTAATTCTTTTCTTCTAAATTCAACTAATGTTAATGGGTTAGTTTGCATTACACTATTCAAATCGGGCATAGTTAAATAATTATTATCATTAAAATGTACTATATTCTTGTAATTCACTTCCAAAGATTTACAACTGAATCGTACAAAGATAAAATTAGAAAAATGAGAAAAATAATTAGAGTTATTATTATTATTATTGTTATTATGATTATTATTTATGATATATCTTTGCAGGGTTAAACAATGCATAGAAGCAGGAACACTCAATCCAATTTCCATAGCATTATTTTATGACAATTATTTTAAAAAATCCCTCTTCAACAACAAACACAAGCTATCAACAAGATAAAGATGAAAACAATACCGTTTACTGAACGCTATACATGTTTCACAGGCACTTGATTCTGGGGTAAGCTAACGTGTACACTCACCAATTAACACTTAACGTGTTAATTGGTGAGTGTACACATTAGTTTACCCGGAATCAAGTGCCTGTGCTATGAAATGAGAGCCAATAAATGTTCTTATCTTTTTCAAATTTAATGTAATATAATAAAAAAAGAAACGAACTTACCCCCAATCCTTCCAATATTCCTTCTGTAATACCAAAACATGGTAACCTTGCCGACACCAAATCGCCGACTTTGTAATCTTCGATTGCCTTTCTCTGGTGAACAATATTTAGGATGCTAAGAACATTTCCGGTCACAGAATTATCATATAAATACTGCAAACAAGTTCATGGCGATTGATGAATCCACTCCTTTATAACGCAAGTTTTCACAGACCAGTTTACTTTCAATGGACCACTTTCGAATTTATTATTATGGCGCGTACAAGTGTGATTGATGAATCTGCTGCTGTGATTGGATAATTCCATGCTCTGCAACCAATGGAAGAAGTCGAAAGAAATATTTCCTAGAACTTTTCACAAGTTCTCAATATTTTTTTTAATTTAAAAGCAGTAAGTAGATAATTACCTGCTATGACATTATGTGGGGTCCTTCGATTATTTCAGTTTTTTTTTCATAAGATCAAATTGTCTCCCAGATTACGATTGTCGCAGACTGGAAGTGCCATATCAGGCACACAAAAACGTTCCCGGTTGGCCGACCGTTCCCATTTAAGCTGCTGACCCTAGCACATTTTTATCATGTTAAAAATAAAAAATAAAAATATTAAAAATATAAATAAAAATTCCCAACAGAACTTGAAGTGCTTAGTACATTATTGTTGTTGTTGTTGTTGTTGTTGTTGTGGGGCTTAACGCCATTTTTCAGCACACGATAGGCTATACATGGCGGCCAGTATTAATGGTGGAGGAAGAAACCGGGAAATCCACAGAAAGAACCACCGACCCACGAGAAGCTACTGGCAAGCTT
>JAECUM010013448.1:0-73514 GCA_016617855.1 Megalonaias nervosa | reverse complement strand
TTTTTTTTTTTTTTTTTTTTTTTCATTTTTTAATACTGTTTGACCCTATTTTAAAACAATTCAAGCGCGATTCAGTAATGCATCACAGCAGTTATGTTGTTTTCGCCAAGGAAGTAAGGGGAAATAACTTCAGAGAGACGCGAATGTTGTCTAATCATATCTGTTTTTTAAATCAAAGATTAATTTCCACGTGTGCAATGTACGGCAGTTTCTTATTTCTTTTACTTCACAAAATATTCGTTTTTGTTGCTGCAGGTACAACTTTGGTGGGAACACACAGTCAAGCGTCGTATGGCATGATAGGAAATCTTATATTCTTATATAAGGATATATTTTTCACACGTTAAAATTTAGGAATTAAAAAAATGAAATTATTTCGCCAGTAAGTACACAGATTCGGTGTTTATTGTAATCTGATTGGTTATCGACGTGACATAACCGTTTCCTATCAATAGCGCCAGAAAATTATGAGCATCATTGTTATCTTGTTGAGCGCTAGTAACGGACGGAAATCCAACACCGTGTTGCATTGCTAATATAGTACACATTTAAAATGTCTCAATCCATGTTAGATCTACACAGTCATGTTGCACTAGTTTTTTCCTAACGTTCGCTTGACAATACGTAGAATTCAAGAAAGTATTTATTTATTCATGAGGTGGTGTCTGCTACCGTATTACTGGATATGGTTTCTCCCTTTGTGAATTGCCACCGGGGTAACCCAAAGTGAAGGCGATAGATCATAATAGGTTAGATAATTCTGGGAAACACAAACATTTTTCCTTCAGAAATTTATATGTACGTATATTACCACCAAAATCGCTACTTCACCGTCTGTCTTCACCTTCATTAGAAAGCGAACTCCCCTTGCGCCATTACTTTACGATACTAGCCAAATTCAGCACCCGAAATTCAACATCTCGCCTTCACCCAATTCAGCTCCCGACTTAAACAACTAATGATATATATATATATATATATATATATATATATATATATATATATATATATATATATATATATATATATATATTACAATTTAATACCGTTACTTTTAAATTCATTAATCAATGCAAATATAAATTTCTTATCTACTCAGAGATAGATGGAGATGTAGCAATCATCTATGAAGCTCCATGGCACCTTCACCCCGCGGGAGTCGATTATTTTTGTCTCCCCGTGGTTATCTGGTTTAACATAAGTCTATTGTGAAAATCTTAAATGTTTATGTCTATGTCGGTGTATCGAGATTCAGTAATCTACATACATACATACATACATACATACATACATACATACATACATACATACATGCATGCATACATACATACAGTAAGGGTGACAATAAATAATGACATTTTGGCACAGAGAAGAAAAACTATCCAGAATTATGGCAAGGTCCAATTAAAGAAGAAACAAGAATATAGCAAGAAATATGAACATGTGTGACGTATTATCTTAGAGTATCTCTGCCGATGGTTTGCTCTAGGGTGTTAGATATGTTGGCGTCTTTTATATATAATACTTGCGTGACATACATATTGTGTTTGCTTTCTTGCTGTTCACTGACGAGTACGGGTCGCTTGTCTAATGATCTGATCTCAGCTTCTGCCTGCTCATCTTTCCCAGCTTCATCATTGGTTGTAACTTTGTTTTCGATCTGAGGTGTTTTACGGATGTTTTCGACTTTTTCTTCATCTGGAGCTCGGTCGTCTCTTTCAGAGGTCGCGATCGCGATCGCTGAGCCATTGCGTTTTCCACCTCCTACAGTTATGTTCTCACATTCATGCGAAACGTTGAGAACATTTTCAGTCTTCATCTCTATGTTGATATTCGCAGAGTCTATTCGATCTTCGAAAAGAGCGTCTGTGATCTTTTCCAAGCTGTCAGGCTGTGAATGACAGCTCATACTGTCGAAATTATCATACGGATTATATTCTTTTGTGTCTAATTTCTTATCCTTTTCGTTCTCCTCATCTGGTACGAACTCGAGATTGACGGTACCTGTCGTGGACATATTGTTTTAATCTGAATTTACTGCTGCTGTGGAGAAAGCTACAGTTTATTTTCCGTCGAGGATTTCGTGTTTAAAATCATTTATCTCTCATGCATTGCGTCAGAATTGTCGGCTCCTGTATCTGAGAAAAGACAAAAGAATTTACCGACATTAATCTGTAAACAAAGAAATTATTTGGCATTCGCATATTTGTATTCCACTGGAAAAACAATGTCATATCTGGATTCCCACTGTTGTTGTCAGTAAACAAAGAAATTATTTGGCATTCGCATATTTGTATTCCACTGGAAAAACAATGTCATATCTGGATTCCCACTGTTGTTGTCAATATCGAGGAAAGGAAGGAACGATTGTCCCATAAGAGTATATAACATTTGATATGATTAGTTTCTCATCTCTCTTTTCCTCTTCTAATTTTTCATTTTCTTTCCGTGCAATAATAGTCACATGATGTGGACGTGTGTAAACGATAATATGGTTTTAAGTAAATTAGTTGGTGAATTGTGGTTGCGGATGAAGAAATTTGGTCATCCGTTGTGTGGCATTCCTTACTGCCAATCAGTTCACATTAGATTCAGTGGTAAAGTTTCTCCATTAAAAAGCATCTAATTGCTTATTATCTTCGGGGCGACTTTTCACTAAACAATGTAAGTAAGAAAAATAAACATCCAAAAAATGCATACACAAAGAAGCACTTACTGCAAGAGTTTTTTTAGGGATCATTCCGCCAAAAACCTGGTCAGATTAAAAGGTTAAACAACAGATGTTGTTTGTGTTAGGAAGCATTCACTTTAGTATTATTAAAATATTCTTCAGAAAAAATACAAATGTTAGACACAAAGTTAATTCAATAGAGTTTGATAATTTTATCGACGATAGGTCTAACACTGTTAAAAAAAATCCTATAGTCTTTGTTCTTCATCTGTCATGAGACTCTCGTCTAAAAATGTACAAATTAAAAGTAGTTTGCCTCGGTGATTTTTGTTGAGTCAAACCTTGTGTATTTCTTGCGTTGCATGAAACAATTGTAGACTTCCATACCAAAGAAAATGTACAACATGCTCGATATTCTCTTTTAACGTTTTTTTCAAGGTTGCATATTTACATCCTACTGGATAAACGTGATTCTCACTTTTGTTAATACACGAAACTGAAAAAAAAAACAAACAAACAAACAAATGCACACACACACACACACACACACACACACACACGCGCGCACGCGCGCGCACATACAAACACACAGAGAGGTTCAGCCTGGTAGAATATGTGTTATATGATCTGATTAATATTTCATATGTTTTCTTCTAGTCCGTGATCTTCTTTTTTGCAACAGCGTCCAAATGAAGTGGCCATTCTTTGAACTTAATTTTGGATTTGAGGCTACTAACGAAGAAGTCCTGTCAGCAACTGGATGTGGTCAAAATCACTTCAAGCTGACTCTAACTTCACCGATCTGTTTTTGATAGTACCATTTATGTGCAGTATAATACATAGATTGTAATGACCCAAATTGCTAATATTTATCAAAACCACATTCTTCAAAACAGCTTAAGAGAAGGAAATATATATTTTAAACTGAGTACTTAAGAAAGGAATCGTTGCGAAATAAGAAAGTTAGATATATAATTGAAAGAATCTCATTGTTTGTGCTTGCATATAATTATCAGAAGTATTCTTTCAAAATCAAAATTTTAAATTATTAAAAAAGTTAGATACAAAGTTAACTCCAAATTTTTATATAACTTGTTAACGAAAAGAATCAGAACTATTTGCTTATTTCTTTATAAATTCTAATTTTCGATCTTCAGCCATCATAGGGACCTTGATTGGAAAAACAATGCATCTCTCGGCAAAGATCTACTCGCAGGACGTATACATGAGAAAACAATTACGATAATTTTATGCAGGAACACCCAAACAAATGAATGCTTGGGGATTGGCTCAGTCTGATTACATCTGACCAATCGAATGCCATTATTAAAAATTCAAAACATACTGATTACATATGCATTATTTTACCCTGCACTTTAACATTTGGATTATACCTTTCTTGCGTCTGACAGTCAACTGACTAATATTAATATACTTTTTAATTTATTTTTTATTTTTAAAATGTAGACAACACATCTACAATGAGAGTATTTAATTTCTATTTATTATAGATATATAATCCGTCCACAACGAATAACATGTGTCAATTTCTATAACTGAAATTTGTCTGAAATATTTCTATTTTAAATCGGTGAGTAACATTCTGGTCGGTTATGTTAGTTTCATGGATAAAATTCATAATGTTTATCGTTTATAGTCCTTCAGTTATGTATTATTACGTTGTTTTGTCTAATTTCCTCCCACCATTCGTTCCAAATAAACAAATAAAAAATATATTCAGTTTTTTTTTAAACTTTCAGATAGATAAATAAGATCAGTAGTGTAATGGCAATAATATCTAATTAAATTTATCAAATACTAAATATTTCATTAATTCTAAAGCTGTAGGCAATCATTTTGACAACTGAATAAGAAGATTTTATTTCCCTTATTTTTTGCAGGCAGTTAAGCGTAATAATTCTTTCCAAAGCAGATGAAAATGTTATGCTAAAAGTAAATTCAGTACAAACCGAATATAAATTATATTTTAGAGCAGAATTTCATTCTACTTCTTTTCATCACCCAAAACCAGTTACTTCATTTTTTCTTTCTTTCTCTTTTGTAAATTAAAGCTTAGATTAGCGAATTTGGAGTAGTGGTAGAGAACATCTAATGCAGATAATAATCCTCTCTAAGAGTCGTTAAGACGAAGTTATTGTCACCGGTGTATTGCCATTTAAGATTATTATATTTTATATTCTATATGCTTAATACCCTTAATTATCCAAGTCACATGAGGTAAAAACCTCTACACAAGAACAAAAACGTATGGGGAGAGTGAATCACCTTGTCTGTCTCCCCTGCCAACACTAAACAATGCAGGGGTTTAACCAATTATTATAACACAAGCGGTATTATTTATTTATTTATTTATTTATTTATTTATTTTTGATGTTTAAAAGTGTTGTATCAAGTCTATTATTGAATCTCGAAATTTAATAAAAATCAGTAATTTCTTATGAATATTTATATAAACGAATATCAAAATCGATTAACAAGAGTTGGCATGGGATGTTGTTTAACGGTATAGTTCAAGAGATTATACAGAGTTCTTATAGATAGACAGACAGGTAGGCAGACAGAAAATCTTATTTGATTAGTATAAATTATTTTAAACATGAGGTCTTAACATGATATAGACTAGCCGTCTGTAATACCCTTGTGAAATAAGACAAGGTTGTACCCTGCATAAGTACTCAAAGTGCAGCCTATACACAACTTGCGCTGTGTGTGTTATCAATGAGACGTTCTTTTCGATTGAAGAGTTCAAGATGAAATTGGTCCTATTTCGTCGCGGAGCTGTTAGAGACACTTCGTGATCATACCCAGTTGCTTGTGAAAGAAACAGAGAAACACGGAAGCAATCACAACTCTTACATTTACTGACACACTTTACAAACGTAACACGTACCCAAACATGTCAACTTGGGCCACGCTGAGTCGTTGGGAGTGTTTTCGTACTGCAATAAATGCTCGCTTTAGTTGTGCTCCATGTCATATAGTATGCGAGACTGAGTATACCCCGATAACAAGAATCTTTAGGAATATTAGAAGCAATTAAGTCACAAAAGAGGTAAGCTTAATTTGCAGTGTGTGACATAATACAGAGAGAATTTCGAACGCTTAATGTGTTGCTTACAGGTACTCAGGGATAAGACAGAGGAAGGCGCATCGGGTGAGAATTTCTATGGTAAACATTCAGGGTAGTATGTAAACGGCGCGGTTATCTTGTTACGAAAACCAAACAAAAAGCATAGACAGATCTTATAGAATTACGACTAGAGTCTGAGTCAACAAGAAAGTTTATATATTGCTCGATGTCTATTGGCCTGTATAACAACTATATATCACTCACGTCATTTTTGTACGCAGAGACTATCTAATATTTCTTCAATGTATCATTCATTATACATATCTAACTGTCAGACACAGTTTTTGACACATTTGATTTATACATTTTACTTCGCAATTTGAGCTGAATCTCTACAAAATTAAATGGCATGTTTTTTAGTCATATGGAGAAAAATCTACGGCAGAAAACTGAATACATGTTTTCACGAAAATTCAAATTTGAGTCATAAAAAGCAAAATTTCTAGTCCTATATAGAGTCGGCCGAAAAATATATAGTATGGAGGTATATTTATGTCTCAAAAATGCAAATATTTACAAATTGTTAATGTGTTGGACAAAAAGCTAATTTCTACTTAGCAGGTTAAAATATGCAGTTTAAATGTAGTTAGAATACTTACTTTAATGAAACATCCAAAACTTTTTTTTTTTACATTATCGATGCTCCCGTAGAAAATCTGTTTCGATTTAATTCTTTTAGTGTATTTATCTGAACGACACCTATATATCACCCTGTAATCTCACTCAATGGCTCCGATTTTAAGATTTATGATATGTTTGCATGCTTCTTCACTTGTTTATTCTATAACTGAACCGGAGGCTATAAACGTTAAAACGAAGCGTGTGCCGGCGCTGGGCAGATTTAATTGAAAACTTATACCTCGAAATTTCCGTTTTACATTGACAATTTTTTTCAACTGAGCATATATATATATATATATATATATATATATATATATATATATATATATATATATATATATATATATATATATATATATATAAAATCCCAAGGAAGCCACGGTGGCTCAGTGGCTATGATTTGGGACCACCAAGGTACGGATTCTATTCCTAATGTAGTCTACCATGATGTGTTCTTTGTTCTACTTGCATATGCACAGTATAGCCTTCGAGTTATTGCAGTACTGTTAAACATAAACCAAACCACAGGAAATAAAACACTTTCCCTTTTCTTTCTATCATGCACATATCATGCCGAAAGCTGGAAATAATGGCAACCTTCATCAACTGGTATTTGCTATGTTATAATAGTTAAAGAAATATAGCTCACAGAGACCTACTTCTTTTCAGTTGGTTAAGTAGAATACACTTATAAGGAACTGAGTTCCATGATAATATCGAGACTTTGTTTGTCTTTATCTCGATAAAACAGAAGAAGAATACGAAACCAGTCGCGTAACGTGATTGTCAACGACGCGGGGACGCGGAGTATATGGGGTAAGTTGTACCAAACTGAACTGATTTTTGTGTTGGCGACTGAAAACATCAATTATACTGTAAGATTATATAAACATTTAACTGGAAAAGAATGAATAAGCTGCAAAAGAAGAGGCTTACAGAATTGAAGCCTCTAGTACTGAAGTAACCAATAAAATAAGTGCTCAGGTATTCATTCGCTCCAACTCTTTAGGAATTTTCCCATTTCAAAGCATACACATTTTTCTTTCTAATTCTAATAGTTCTCCAAGTTTCTTTAGGCGCAGTATAACCTTAAGAGTGTTGCCTGAATAAAATAGACAAAGTCTACACAGGGGAAGATTAAATAATTCCTTTTTTTGGCCCAAATTTTCAAAAACTTTGTTGAACTGATACTACCATGGCAAAAATGTATTAACATTTGAAAAGCTTAAACTTGCAGCTGATTTATAAAAATTATTTGATATGAAGTCATTGACACGTGCTCATGACATCACATGTGGCTATAAAGTATCCCTTTTGGGCTAAAATTGGAGCTATTTTTAAAACATTAAGGTGGTTCACATGCTATATAGGCTATGAATGCGTGAATAACCTTTTACTAGAATATCGATAGGTTCTTACATGTGGAAAAAACGATAATATTTAAGTGCGTCAGTATTCATTGGCACCTTGCATCTCTACAACGATCACGTATGAACTAGATCTAAACTGACGTTTCTGCTACACAGAACGCATAAAATAATTTTGACATATACCATAATGACTATATGAACTGTAGCATCTATACATATGGAATAGTGAAACAGTGAACTACACATTTAATTTTGTTCCTATATTCATAATTCTGCATCTTCAAAAGACCACACAAACTACCAATGCAGCTGAGAGCATGTTTTATATTTTGACAGAAAACACGTTTTTAAGACCATCTGATTATATATATATATATATATATATATATATATATATATATATATATATATATATATATATATATATATATATATATATATATATATAACTATATATAACTATATATAACTATATAATATATATATATATATATACATACATACATACATGCAAGTTTCAAAATTATTCTTGTTTGAGCTCCTCCGTAACGAAAAGGCAAATAAGACAAATCGTGTTCTTAACTCATCTCTTATGTCTCTCAACATATGGGCCACACAATTCTGGTACAAAGTATCACAAAATGCCTTTTTATTTTTAAACCAACCACATTCAAATCTGTATATTATTTTTCCTTTTTCTTGTCGTGTTTTTAGACATTCTGAGTATTGGGATGAAGGCAAATTAAATATGGAAGAGGTTGATGAATGAGGTCGACCCAAAACAACAACAACAACAAAAGGTAGCCTACGGTATTATTTTACTAGCGGATTATATATAAAATTATACAAAAAAAAAAAAAACCTCCACCGGAATGATAAAATTGATTATATAGTCTATCTTTCTCATTTGATGAATTATTTCATTACATCGGCTCACATTATAGTCTGCTGAAGACCAGATTTCGGTCTAAAGCTGGCAATTAAACGTCAAAATTGAAACTAAATGCGGATGTTATCGAATAAGTATTTATTCAAGAAAGGGACTGCATTGTAGTGTTATGACACCTAAGAAATGCATTAAATATTTTTAAAACAGAGAACAGAGTTTTTCGACGTAATCGAGATTACCCCAAGATTACACACGGCAAGAAGCTATCACTATATATGTGCTCTTCAAATCAGTAAGAGAAAAAAGTGCAAAGCAACAAGCTTTGTATAATTTAACAATCAAATGTTTCCCTAGAATATAAAGTGAAAATGTAAAATAAAAAATAATTACGGCATTGAGAAATAAATCTCAAATAATCTTAGAATTACAGACACAAGTCCTAATAATAAAAGTTGTGAATAAACTTTAGTAGAAATCCAAATTAAGTCCAACGCTGAAGGTGTTGATGAGCATGTGATGGCTCGTAAAGTACTTTAATGTGCCAACAGTCTTTTGTTGGATCATAATAATACAATCCAAGAAGAAATCCTTATTTCAAATTGCAGAATAAATTTAAGTCTCTATTTCCAAGAATGATATGTTTGAAGATCACACTAGTATTTTTAGAGAAGAATCGCTTTGATGAAATAAATTTCAGTCCAAATATATTACTGGACACAACATAATACAACTGATTCTGTCTCACGATCTTAAAGCACGAATGAATATAATCTTTCCAGTGACAAGATTATGTAGTCCACTACTTGGCCTCATGCCACAATTAGCATTTTGCAAAAAATAAACCGAGTATTACCTAATAGAAAATAACCTTCTAGAAACCACTTAATGTTTACAAAATAAAATGTTTGTTATAATTAGAAAGTCTGATAGTAAAATAAAATATATAACCTGGACTGTCAGGTACGCCGGGTAAATTGTTAAGGAATTCCAGTAGCCTAGACCATGACCCAAATAAGTATGTCTCCTTCTATTACTAATGATCCTGATATTAAACCTATACGCATGGAGAATATCTTAGCTATGTATTAGTTGTTTGCAAAATAAAAAATATCAATAATTCAGGTCAAGTAGAATATAAACTTGATTTTGGACAAGGTTTACAATGTTACAGTACAATCTCATATGATGAAATAAAATAAAAATATTTTTTAAAAAAACTAACAAACAATGCAAATTATATATTTTATGATTTGTTTCAGTGATTTAAGTTACTTCCTCCAGCATTATCTCTTTCTGTCTGTATTTCGGATATTATCTAGCAAAAATTAGAATTATCGACCGAGTCATACCAAAGACTTACAAAAATGGTACTAACAGCTGCCTCGCTCGGCCCTCAGCATTAACAGGTTAGTGTTAAGACTGGTCGGCCTGGTGTCAGGATAATGTGACTGGGTGGGACATCATGCTACATGTCTGCGGTATGATGCCCCAGTGCTAGACATCACTACAAACTGCCACACTGCAGACATCGTAGCGATATGACTGAAAAGTTGTTAAAGCTACGTTAAAAACCCAAATCACACACACACACACACACACACACACACACACACACACACACACACACACAAAATTACCTTAAAAAATAACGCTGAAAGAAATTTGATTTTAAATACTGCATTTCAACTGTTTGTTTATATTTTTCATTATCAAGGTCATTATTATTTAACATTCCAATGTTCCTTTGCTCGTGACCCTTCTTATGTGTGTTGAGAGAGAGAGAGAGAGAGAGAGAGAGAGAGAGAGAGAGAGAGAGCAGTTGCTGGATTGTGTCTGTTATTCACGTCTTCCTTTATGTTATAATACAAAATGTATATGAGTGTTTTATATGCGCTAGTGGATCGTCACAATCGGGTGTGGCGGTCTACCGTAGCTGCTCGATTTTTTTCACTCAAATTATAAGCGAATAGTCTGATTGCGGGCCTCAAACAAATGCAGTAAAGTAGCACGATTTTCTACAGAAAACACGAAATGTAGAGCCGTTTCCTGATTATGTTAACCACTGAATATGTCAGCGAAAAGATCAGGAGTAGGGATAGCATTTCCAACTAGAACAAATAGATTTGTATTAATCTGTGTTGCTGTAATTTTGTTGTTCTTTTCTTTATATCATCCATTATGGAGATCAATTTGATATACACCAAGAAACAGTGCCAATTGACTCATCGTCTTGGCAATAAATCCATAAAAACTGATATTCTCGGTCGGTGAAGTAATAAAACAATGTTTTAAATGTTGAACGAGAATCTCACACGCTGTGTACTTTATAGATATTGTACTCTCTCTCTCTCTCTCTCTCTCTCTCTCTCTCTCTCTCTCTCAATTGATAGAAATACATCAAGATTTAGGACCAATCATCATCATAAGGAATATTTTTTTTCTTTGATTATTAAAAATATAAATTAAGTCATTCCTCCGAATCATACATTGTTACGAGTATGTAATTAAATTGCTTGTGTGTTAGTTTTAAATTCTTTTTTATTTAAATTTTGTTTCATGACATTTTTTATTGTAATGATAATTTTCACCGGATTTGACTATTTTCAGAAAAATCACTTCTCTGTTTTGACCTGATTTGAACGTAAAAGGTATTACATTATCAGCATTTTTAGCTCACCTTGGTTGAGACGTTTTGTAAACACTAAGCGAAAATGTTTGGCTATTACCAAAGTCATGTTCGGCCCACGTGTTAGCTGAGTTGTAAACAGCCTTTCTTTTTTAATTTATTTCGAGTGTGGGAATCTGATTCTTAGACAGGGCTATTGTAGCGTACGTGCAAACTGTCATTTTTTTTTTACTGCGCGGTTTGATGATTAAGTGATCATGTGACCCATCACGAGTGTCGAAATGACGTTTTAGTTGGGTTTAATACTCACAACGCAGTGAAGTTTGGTCAGTCGTATTTTAAACATTGAGCGCTACAGAGGTTTTTATTGTTGATGCCAGATTGTTCTGAAGTACTTCTATTTTTTGGGATTTAATAATTCATATTCTCTAGAAAACTACACAAGTGCGCTTCTTTATAAAAATTCTGGAACAAAGACATTCAGTGAAAATTTATTCTGGAATTCTCAACAGAACATTATAAATTGTGTTTCAACGAGGAATTGTTGCCATCAGTACAACGACCTCATCATCGCCTTCCATATTGGAACTTCATCCAGATTCGAACCTGGATTAAATTAGAACTGTTTAGTGATAGGACTTATATTTTTAAATTCTAGGATTAATTTTTGACCGTAAGTCCTATTTCATATTTTTATCTTGTTTTCTAGGGAAATAAATTATTTTGTTAAAATTTACATAGCTTGTTGACTTCACTCTTTTCTTTTGTTACATTTGTACGAGCCTACACGTAACAAGAGAAAACTGGTGTTGCTCGTCCTTGTGATATATGAATTTTGGCTAAAATTTTTCAGAAAATTATTTTTTGATATTTAAATTCCCCTAGTTTTTCAATCCCAAGTACTATTTTACATATTGTTTCAAATCTTTAGTGAAAACAACAGGTTTTTTTCACAATGTCATTAAAATTGGAGACTTTTCTTTCTAGTCCTACTCAGGAGCAGTTGGATAGCAAGAAATTAAAAACATTTTGATTCAGTATTTGGTAGAGAAGAAGGTTTTCGATAAAAGTGTTTTGGCTTGGGTCAGTAAGTCTGTATCAGACTCTGACATAAAAGTAAAGGAATTGAAAATGAAATACAAGATCGAATTAGAGTTAAGGAAGCTCGAGTTTCAGAAAGAGAAAAGAGAGAAACAATTGCAGTTGCAATTAGAAGAGAAGCAATTGCAATTGCAATTTGAAAAAGACGAGAGAGAGAGAGAGAGAGAGAGAGAGAGAGAGAGAGAGAGAGAAACAAATGCAATTGAGTTTCAAAAAGAACAAATGCACGTACATATGCAAAAATAGAAGGATGAAAAGGAATTTCAAATTAAAATGAAGGAAATGGAGCTGGCAAGTGAAAAGCACGATCTCACTTCACATACAAATTCAAGTTTTGACATTACATAAAATAGTAGGCTAGTCCCCTCTTTTAGCGAAAAGGAAGTAGATCAATATTTTCTTATTTTGAAAACGTTGCTGAAAATTTGAAATGGTCAAGGGAGTATTGGACTCAATTATTACAGTGTGTACTTTTTGGCAAAGCTCGGAAAATCTATGCATCCCTATCAGTTCATCAAAGTGCTGACTATGATTTGGTTAAGGACTGTATCTTAAAGGGTTATGCGTTAGTCCCTGAGGCTTATCGGCAAAAATTTAGGAACTATAAAAAAGAAGCTGGACAAACATGTCGAATTTGCAAGAGAAAATGAGCAGTTATTTGAGAGATGGTGCTTAGCCAAGAAAGTTGAACATGATTATGAAAGTCTCAAACAACTTGTATTACTTGGAGAGTTCAAAAACTGTATCCATTGTGACATTAAGACTCATCTTGAAGAGCATAAGATCGAAACCTTCGAAAATGCTGCTTGTGCTGCTGATGAGTATTCTTTAGCTCGTAAAGTTCCTGTTGTAAGCAAGTCTTTCACTCAGCAGTCTACTGGTAGAAAGGTATTTCAGCCTAATACGACTCCTTGTAAAACTCAATCTGGCACAGCTTTTAAAAATCAAGCTACTGATAAACTTGATTCAAAATCCTTGTCTATTCCTACGTGTACCTATTGCAAGAAAACGGACACGTCATTTCTGATTGCTTCAAATTGAAATATAGGCATCAGAATAAAGGTAGACCTGTCCCAAATGCTCTTATTTCTAAGAGGTCAAGTCATGGTCATGTATTGAAAGCAATACATTTGTTGGGTCTCATAAACCCCAGTCTGATTTTATTATGGAGAATTATGAACCCATTCATGTCGAAGGGTTCTAATCACTCTTGGGTGATTTGGCCAATCCTATCCCTATTAAAATTTTAAGGGATACAGGAGCTTCTCAGAGTCTTTTAGTGTCAGGTATTTTGCCTTTTTCTGAGAAGTCCTGTTCTAATGAGAGTGTTCTCATTCAGGGAGTAGAGTGCGGCTTTGTTAATGTTCCTCTCCATTCTGTAAATTTGTCATCAGACTTAGTTTCAGGACCTGTGACAGTCGATATAGTGTCTTCTTTACTCGTTGAGGGCATTCATTTGTTACTAGGCAACGACATAGCTGGAGACAAGGTTGTGGTTAATCCACTTGTAACTGACAAGCCTTCTTTGGATCAGAAAGTTCATCCTATTGAAAAAAATACCCTGATTTATACCCAGCTTGTGCAGTTACTAGAGCTATGGAAAAGAAAGCTCTTGAGAATGATGTCGATAAGGAAAGTATTCCTTTAGCTGACACACGTATTGGTCAGGCTTTTGATGAGGTCACTTTCACTCCTAATTTGGATCAATCAAAAGGTATTGATCACAGTGGTCCTCTTTTAACTACTCATTCTCTTTTATCTAATCAGGGTGACAAACGACAATCACTTGTCGTTGAACAGAAAAAAGATCCTGAGATCTCCTGTTTGTTTCAGCTGGTCATTAGTGAAACTGAATCCACTGAAGTACCTGTCTGTTATTTCATTAACAATGGAATTCTTATGAGAAAATGGAGACCTCCAGAGGTACCTGCTGGTGACGAGTGGTCAGTGAGCTATCAAATTGTAGTTCCAAAATCTTACAGACAGGAAATACTTAGTTTGGCCCATGAAACTCCTCTGGCTGGTCATTTAGGGATAAATAAAACTTATCACAAGATCTTGACTCACTTTTGTTGGCCAAAAATCAAAAATGATATTTGTAAATTTTGTAGATCTTGTAATACTTGTCAAATGGTAGGAAAACCCAATCTGAAGGTACCTAAGGCTCATCTGCAACCTACCTAAGACCAAGTCACGCAACCAATATTTGTTGACCATTATGTGTGCGTCAACAAGATTCCCAGAGGCAATTCCTTTGAGGAATATTAAATCTAAAACCATAGTAAAAGCTTTGAGAAAGTTTTTTATTCCTAAATCTGTCCAATCTGGTCAAAGGTCAAATTTTATGTCTGTAATGCTTGAATTTGGCACTCAGAGATTCAAGTCAAAAGTGAAATTATGGTTTCACAGAACTTTAATGGAGAGAAGTTTTGAGTCTTGTAATAGAGTTCATTCTCTCTTGCTCATTCTTCAAAATTTTCTTCAAATTAGATTTTACGACCCTTACAAAGTTAAGAAGAAAATGAATGAGTCAAATTATAATCTTAGTAATCTAATCTAAATAAATTAATGGAGTACCAGTATATTGAGAGAGATAGCCAAGTAAATCATGCAATTAATTTAGTTGTTGCTGTCCCACAAACTGAGGATTTAAGTGAAGAAATTCAGTCGGACTCTGTTGATCTTGGAGCAACAAATCTTCAGAATTCGGAAAGTATGAAAAATCTGGACCAGAAACTTTTACATTTGCAACAACAAGAAAGGAATGAACTTAAACAGTTATTATTCGAATAGTTATTATTCGAATATGAGCACTGGTTTCCATATATTCCTGCGAGGACAAACAAAATTTTTCATGACCTTCAAATTGTAGATTCAAAACCTGTGAAACAAAACCCATACAGGATGAATCCTCTCAAACAGGAATACTTGAAAAAGGAAATTCAGTATTTGCTGGAGAACGATTTCATAGAGCCCAGTAAAAGTGATTGGAGTTCACCATGTATACTTGTTCCGAAACCAGATAAAATATTCCGTATGTGCACTGATTATAGGAAGGTGAACAGTGTGACAAAAACAGATTCATTTCCATTACCAAGAATCGATGACTGTATTGATAAAATTGGAAACGCCAAGTACGTCAGCAAATTTGACCTTCTGAAAGGATTTTGGCAAATTCCACTAACGGAAAGGGCAAAGGAAATTTCGTCATTTGTGACTCCAGATGGACTCTATCAATATAAAGTAATGCCGTTCGGGATGAAGGGTTCCCTAAGTTCGTTTTAACGTTTGATGAATATGATTACCTCTGGTCTAGAGAATTGTGATGCTTACATCGATGATGTCATCATCTACAACGACACCAGGAAAGAACATCTAGCCACGATTCGAAAATTCTTTGACAGACGCACTGATGCAAATTTGACAATCAATTTATCTAAAAGTGAGTTTTGCCGTGCTTGTGTGACATTTCTGGGACATACTGTGGGACATGGACAAGTTAAACCTATAGACGTTAAGGTCAATGCTGCCTCTGATTTCCCTGTGCCTGTCAGTAAAAAGCAACTGATGCGATTTTTGGGTGTGGCTGGATACTATCGTAAATTTTGTTCCAATTTTTCTAATATTGCTGAAGCCCTGACAAACTTGTTGAGCAAGAAAAATAAGTTTCTTTGGATTGAAAAATGTCAGGAGGCTTTTGATAGGTTAAAAGCCATACTCAAAAGTGCGCCGGTTCTTACAGCTCCAAATTTCAGTCAATCTTTTAAACTATCTGTTGATGCAAGTGATGTTGGGGTTGGAGCAGTATTGATTCAAGAAGATATAAATGGTGTTGATTATCCAGTGTGCTATTTCTCTAAGAAATTAAATAAGCACCAAAGAAATTACTCAACAATCAAGAAGGAATGTTTGGCTTTAATATTGGCATTACACCATTCTGAAGTTTACATTAGTTCAGCTCCTTCTCCGGCTGTTGTGTTTAGTGATCACAACCCCCTTACTTTCCTCGACAAGATGAAAAATAAAAATCAAAGATTATTAAGGTGGAGTTTGTTTTGCAAGAATATAATCTTGACATCAGGCACATCAAAGGAAAAGACAGTTTGGTTGCAGATGCACTTTCCAGAATATAGAAATATTATTTCATGTACACTTTGTATAATTCATAAGAATTTTCTTATGCAATTTTATTTTACCTCCTGTATAATTTACATATGGTTAAAAGAAAGCTTTATTACATAAATCTTTCTTTTTCTTTATGGGGGGAGGAGTGTTACGAATATGTAATTAAATTTCTTGTGTGTTAGTTTTAAATTCTTTGTATTTTAATTTTGTTTCATTACGTTTTATTGTAATGATAATTTTCACGGGATTTGACTATATTCGGAAAAATCCCTTCTCTGTTTTGACCTGATTTGAACGTAAAAGGTATTACATTATCAGTATTTTTAGCTCGCCTTGGTTGAAACGTTTTGTAAACACTAAACGAAAATGATTGGTTATTACCAAGGTCATGTTCGACCCACGTGTTAGCTGAGTTGTAAACAGCCTTTCTTTTTTAATTTATTTCGAGTGTGGGAATCTGATTCTTAGATAGGGCTATTGTAGCGTACGTGCAAACTGTCATTAATCCGTGAATACAGGTTCCACGATGGAGAAGAAAACCTTACGTTATTTAATTGTTAATTTCCTTTATTAACAGAGGTCTTGCATAATAATCGCATAGAATTCAATGACGAGATAGGAGCGTATTTTGTCTATACAAGTTTTATCTGGATCTTATTATACGTCGAAAACGGTTCTTACAGCACATGTCCCTTTCACAGATACATGCAAAAACAAACGTGTTCAATTCTCACAAAAAAGAAAACGAAGCATCTTAACCTCATCCTTGGTGTTTGTTAAATTTCACTAATTACCAGGTTCAAAACATGAATATTGTTCACATGATAATGTGTGACCGGGATTTCTCATACTTGATTTTTGGGCACATTAATAGAAAAAGATATGTGACTTGCAATAATAGGCTACAATTTTTGTATGTGTTTGGATGTTTGTACATGTGTATGTATGTATGTATGTATGTATGTATGTATGTATGTATATATATATATATATATATATATATATATATATATATATATATAAAGAGAGTGGAAGGGAGGGAGATTCGTACGTAAAATGACAATAACAATAGTTTAAAACAGCATTTCAATACTGTACAATGCCATATTGCAATATAATTAGTACAGAGTCAAATGAAAACAGAAGCAAGCGTCCATAATTAAAACTATATAGGAGGTACTCTGTAGATTATGAACTTCTGAGAGAGTGATAGGTGTAAAAAGTGAACTTGTTTACATTTCCAACATGCACAGTGAAGAGAATGTTGGCTAAAATTTCATTGGATATTGTACTTGAGGAAATTGTACATGATGTAAGCACACAGTTCACCACAATGACTGTTCCCATGTGCTCAAAAAGTCAATCTGAATTAACCTAAAGTACAATACCTTAACAGTAATTAAAATAGCGGAATGGACTTTTTGCCAGACTAGACAATACCACCTTCCGAAAGGGCAATGAATGAATTATCAAATATATAAGATGTAACAAAAATCTTATCGGCTTTTTACAATTTACCTCTGAAGTCTTTTTTGAAAGGCACACGTCTATAGAAAAGCCAAACTGTATACTCTATAACACCTAATACAACCATTAATCAGAAACCAAAATAAAGGGAATTTAACAACATATAAAAGATCTTTTTAAATAGACAGTGTAACTATGGAGGAAAGCAGGGGAAAATCTTTTTCTTTAAAAAATCTAACCCTATGCAAAATACGAAACTGTAGAGCGCCACCATAAAACAAATTTAAAAATTTTTGCAATTATTTTTGCTTGTTTTGATATCATCGTGTATGATGTTCTCAACAACACCGTACAGTGACGTTGATGTCATGCATGAAAATACGCTAATTATGCTTATTTTGCTCATGCATACATTATATGGCTTGAGACAGTATTGTGTGTTTGTAATGACCATAATTATGAGGAGTTTAGAAGTCTAAGTAATAATTAGTGAAGTCAACTTAAAATGAAAATGTTGCATTGAGTAAAGAAATATATACACTGAAACTGTTGTTTGTTTTCTTTTCTAATTAATTTGTAAGGAAATTAAGAAATGAATGATGGCAAAGCAAATTCTTTTTACCATATTCTATTGTTAGAACAATAAGCAAACATTTTAAACTTTGACCTGTGACCTCAATGAACCTCATCTGTTCCATCCCTTTTCAAGCTGAAAACTTTATTAGTGACATCTCAGGAATAATTGTGGCAGTTTCATTTCCTGTCTTTCAGCATAACACTGGTTGTTGTATCGACAGAATGCAATGTACATTTTTAAAATAGCTCACTTTCATGGGGTGGGTGGGATGGACTTAAGTTGAACTTTGCTAATAGAGTAAATACTGTTATGGGGGGGGGGGGCGAAGGAACATGAGATTTATTCAAAAGGACTGTTTTCATACTTCCGACGTACATGTGTCAGCTATATAACCAAAATGAAATCATACAATAATACCTTTATTTAAAAATCTAACCCTTTGCATAATACGAAACTGTGGATCGCCTCCATAGAGACAAGTAATCGGAATAATATCAGACAGCTGTCCTATTACAGATGGGTGGGAAAAAAATGGTCTGAAAATATATTACCTATTTATGGTAAAAAATAGTTACATATCGACTTGTTTTCGTCTTGCGAAATGCTGAAAAATATATTGCGTAAAAGAGATACTACAACTTGTTTATTAAACTTACCGAGAAATAAAAGACTTCCTCACATATTGGTTTTTTTATACATAATTTCGTATGAATGAATTGATATCGGTCTGCAAAAATACATCTAAAATTAAAAAGGCCAAGTAAATACCTCAAAAAGTATAACAGTTCTTATAGAGAAGCACCCCACGATAAATATTTAATAACTTGTGTATATGATAAAGATGTAACAGACAGAATGACAAAGATGTATCACACGGTATGACAAAGATGTATCACACGGTATGACAAAAATGTTATACGGTATGACAAAGATGTATCACACAGTAGGACAAAGATGTATCAGTGGTGCAACAAAGTCGTATCACACGGTATGACAAAGATATATCACACGGTCAAACTTATAAAATTTGTGCATTTGATGATTATCCTCGTTCTTGAAATGCAAAATGCATTAATGTAATTAGTGCGGTAGATTGGAGCTAGAAATAGAGAGCCTTGCTACTGATGGTGTCAATAGAGCACTTAAGCGTTCCTCAAAAGTGTTTTTAAACCTATATGGCAGCAACTTCTTTTGACTCTTGTTCTCACGTGATAACGGTACAGATGCACAAAGTTTCAGATTACTCTGTATTTCTGTTTAATTTTGAGAAGAATATATATACTCGTTTAATTGAAGTAATGGAGTATTCAACAACAAAGAATTAAGTGACATAGGTTATAGAAAATTTCCTCAATGTTCGCTATAATGCGCACCTGGCATTAGATTTGAAAGTACTTTTCAAGGTCGCGTATTGAAATGCTGTGTTATATAAGATCTGTGCAACCATTGCGTGGTATGTGTCCATTAGCTGATATTAGTTGTGTGGTAGTAGGGTGATCCGTTTTTACTGCCTGTTCGGTTTGTAGTTAAATATTCGGCAGTGGCAGACCCAGACGGGATTTGTCGAATATAGGAAGGGTAATGAAAATATGGCGCATGAGTCCACGTTAAACAACAGCATTAAGAGGGGCGAGTCGGGGACTAATCGAAAGTGTAATTTGGGGTTGGCTGCAAACAAATAACCCTATTTCTGTCAACGAAGACAGTAACGAAAAAGTGTTCCGGTTGAGCCTGAGGATTATCTCTCCTTCTCAAATTCCACACTCATAGCCGAGTACAACATAACACTGACGTATAAGAGCAAAACTCGAAATGGATGTTGTATTTTCAAAATCACTCAGAAGGAATTTGCTACGTCTATGAGTAATTATGTAAAATTTACACATCAGCAATCGCCAGACCACGATCACAGAATCCTTACGATTTCACACTTCCTCCTTTCTGTCCTCAGACAATTACATTCCATCATTAAAACGTTTGCTTTGAGGCAGTTAACAGTCTTTCATTAGCCTGTTAACATGGCGCAGGAATATATACCCGATCGTCTTTAACCAAGTGTCGTCGATCCATGTCGTTCATTGTCGCTGTGGTATCAATGACACTTTGTAGCTTAATATGACTCAGTTTGGTTTTGGGGGATTGGGGGTGGGGTGCTCCCAATATTTTATTTAAACTATTGTAAAAGTCCCACCCATTTCGATTTTGGTTGGAAGTTGAATTAGTGAAAGTTAGATGTACAGTTCTGAGCCCCCAGTCAGCAATGCCGACGGTCAAATGATTAAATATACAAAAGGGTGAAATTCAACGAATAGCAGTTTAATAACAATTCAATAGTTAAATGATTCAAATTTCCCAAGTATACTCCTTCCGCTCGACCCTTTAATAGCCTATTGCATCACTTGATTCGTAGTGTGAGAGATTTCCACCTGTCCTTGTATTCTGCTCACCTGTGTATTCTTCTCTCCTATCTCCTAATTCCTACTCTTCCTTCCCGACTTCCTCCAAATTCCTTCTCCTCCTCCTCGACTTCTCTATTCTCCTTCTCATCCTCCTCGACTTCTCTATACTCCTTCTCATCCTCCTCTATTTTCTCCTCCAGACTACTTTTCCTCCTCCTCCACGTTCTCTCCGCCGACTACACTTTTGTCGACTCCGACTGCTCTGCCAGTCTCACTTCCGTCTCCCCTCTTAGAGACTCGGGATTCAACTGAACCGGACGTTATGTCCCCCAAAAAACCTTCCTTTAGCAGCAGGCAGGGTGAACCCTACAAATTGGTTTCGAGCAAGTTTTTCATAAAATAAAGGTTCCTACAGGGGCTGAAAAAATAATGTCAATAACGCTAAACCTAACCTCCTAACTTTTATTATTACCAAAACGGATAATGTTAGCTCATTTTTGTTATTTTATTTTTGAATCTTTGTTTTTTATGTTATAATGCGTTTAGTTTACTCGCGGGTCACTCAATTTTTGTCGACCACCCTGCCTGCTGCTATAATTAAACAGCCAGTATAAATATTATTAATAATGGTCGTTATTGGCGAACCTCACTCTGCTAGATTAGCAAGAGAGCGATTAGAGGCAATTAGAAAATATTTACCTGTTCGTGATGCTGTCAAGCAACAATTACAATCACGTCAGGAATCTCAAGTCGAATTTGAAGAGGATAAAAAACAATTATTTAAACCGATTGTCGAACCAACAAAGAAAATTGTTACATCAACTGAGGCAACACAACGAGCTATTGAAACATTACCTGCTGATATTGCCGGTCGTATTCAAGCTGCTCAACCTGGGGCTCAACCACAACCACAACCACAACCACGACAACCAAAAACCAGAATTAAGATAATAGATAAATTTACACCTGAAGGTATTGCTGCTATCAAGGACAAAGACCAATTACTTGATATTGCCGCATTTGGATATTATAAAAGACAAAAATATGTAAAACCAGAACATGTTAAATCTCTGAACTCTGCCAATTGGATTAAGGATGTTGTTGTTGTTGTTGTTGTGGGGGCTTAACGCCATTTTTCAGCACACGATAGGCTATACATGGCGGCCAGTATTAATGGTGGAGGAAGAAACCGGGAAATCCGCGGAAAGAACCACCGACCCACGAGAAGCTACTGGCAAGCTTTCTCACATATCCACATTCGCCGAATCTTAGACTCGAACCCACGCAGACAGAGGTGAGATGGCAGTGATCCGTAACGGAGAGCGCTTTAGACCACTCGGCCACTCGGGGCCCCCGATTAAGGATGTATATCGCATATATACTGGTATTCCAGAAATTAGATCTAATGAAGATATTAAAGATTTTAATGAATTTGATGAGGCTGTACATAACTATATAAAAGAAAAAGCTAAACAATTGCCACAATCTCCAAAACCACAAAAACAACCACGATTTAAATCACCACGATCACCACTGCTATCAACACCACCACCACCACAACAACAATCTCCAAAATCACAAACACCAAGCAAAAAGGAAGAGGAGGAAGAAGAATATTGGCCGTCAGACACCTCTTCTGGCAACGTAATTGGAAGTGGATTTACTACTCATGGAAGTGGTCTCGTTACTCCGTGTCCTAATAACGTCCTTGCTGATGTTGAACGTCTCGAAATTCTCATCGGAGGAAAACGAGCTGGTAATAATTCTCCAGAAATAATTAATGAAGCAGCCGATATCTGTAGACGATTATTTACAGGCGGTATCATGGACGTTGATGTTTATCGGTCTCTTATTAACAAAATTGTCGATGACTACTACAGTGACTGAGTACGTAATTAAATACAATTATTATAATAAAATGATCGTACATAGTACTCAACGTGGACCAACCATGGTCAGGGTAATAAATTCACGATTACCAGTGTACAAGACAACCTACGGAGATGGACTAGGTGATGTTGTTCAAGGTCTATTTAGAAGGATAGCTCCAAAAGCAATACCGATTGCAATGCAACTGGGAATGAAAGCTATTGATGTTGTTCGTGAAAAAGGTATTGGTGCTGTTGGTAATCTCGCTGGTAAAGCATTTTCATCGATTAAAGATAGACTAGCACGACTAATACGACGAAAACCTCAACCACCAATAAAATTACCTAGTACTGAAGTAATGCCTGCAAATGTCAGTAAAATAATAAATCAAGTTGCTAATCAAAAACTATCAGAGTTGGCTGATGTACCAATGTCAGAAAAAGAAAAAAATATAACCGCTAGTCTGATAGCAGGAAGTGGTCTTCGTTTTAGACGATAATAATTATAATAAAGATGTTCAAGCGCATGTCTGATCCCGCATTCGACATGGACGCACCAGTACTTAAAGATGAGTCTGTGCGTGATTATCAATATTATTCTTATGACGCTCGAATTCCGGATCAGCGTGGACGAATTGAACTACAGGTTCAGGATACAAGTAGGTATTTCCTACCCGCTGAGGCTTTTATTGAGGTTGAAGGTAGACTTTTAAAAGCAGATAATACAGATTATGGAATTGCTGATCGGGTTGGTTTTGTTAATAATGGCATTATGGCGTTATTTGACAGCGCTACGTATATGATTGATGGAAAAAGTATTGAATCAATCCAGAAAGACGTTGATGTTGCAACAACAATATTGGGTCTTGCTAGATACAGCGACGATTATTCAAGATCAGCTGGTCCATCAATGATGTTTGCAAAGGACACAGCCGATCAGCCCGAACACAATAATGTAACCATCGGTAACGTAAGAAATGCCGCAGGAACCGCAGAAACTCCTGCAGTTGTATCAATGAATGAAAATTTCAATTTGGGATTTGCGTCACGTCGAGCAATGCTTAACGAAAATGAAAGGTTTTCATGTGCGATTCCACTGTCACATATATTTGGATTTTGCAGAAACGTCAGAAAGGTTATTTTTGGAGCCAAACATACGGTTGTACTTGTAAGAAAAGCCACGGACGATGATGCAATATGGCACCCCGCTGGTGCTGATGATGCTGCGACTGGAGCACTTCATGGTAAAGTAGTATTAACCAAACTTTCATTATGGATGCCGGTGATGACTCCAACAATACCTGAAGAAGAACGTCTACTCTCTTTTATGAATCAAGGTGGTAAATCAGCGTTGTCATGGTTAACAATGGCCACAGATGCTATCCAGAGTAATATTGATGGTTTATTTACGTGGCAGATAGCATCACAACAAGGTGTTTCTGCACCACGACATATATTTATTGCATTTCAAGATAATGCACGATTGAACAATCAATTACGTAGTATTATGATATTTGACAATCTTGGTGTTTCCGAAGTTTCTTTAAGAATAAATGGACATCAAGAACCATCCGAGGATATATTAATGAATTTCGAGCAAAATCATGTAGCACGTGTATATCATCGTCTGATGACGTTCATGGGACGTGATCAAAATATTGATACTGGTTTGCAAATATCACAAAGAGATTTTACAACATTATATCCGATTTATTACTTTTCACTCGAACATTTAGATTTAACCAGACAGTCAGTAGTTGATATACACTTTCGAGCTCGTGTGACACGACCAGTAGCTATTCCTAATTACAGAGAAATTGCTGTTATACTCAGCGATAAATCAAAGTTTCTTGAAGGTGTTGGTGGACGAATGCGAGTAGTTGATGCTCCAGTAGAAAACATGTAATTAGATCGTTTATGAATATTATAATGTCGTATAATCACGTTAATGTTAGTCTGACTCCTGGTCAGATTAAAAGGATACAATCAGCATCAAAAAATAACTGTGGATTAAAAATATTTCTAAAGAAAGATCAGATGAGCGGTTCAAATAAATTATCTCTTACAGAACGTCAGCTCAGGCATTTCAATGAATCTAAAAAATCAAATAAAGGTACAAAACTTAATCTTTCTGCGGATGCCATTAAAGATATCATTAAGACGGGTGGTATATTTCCACTTCTTGCTGCTATACCAGCATTAATAGCCGCTGCAGCCCCAGCTGTTGCAAAAGCAGCTGCATTAGGCGCTGTTGGAACCGCAGCTGGAATGGCATTAAAGAGAGCAACAGGAAAGGGAATCAAAAAAAAGGGAAGGGGTCTAAGATTACCAGGGACTCCACATTCATGGTACGGAAAAGGCCTAAGATTACCAGGGACAGTTTACTAATATCTCCTATGTCCAATTTTGATTTACTAGATGCTGCTAAAAATTAAAAATAAAAAACTTCAGAGGTGTTTTCATGCGTGATCAATTACCAAAACAACCAAATAATATTGAAACAGGTATTATTAATCTCGATGAAAATTCTGGTCCAGGCACGCATTGGGTCGGATATGCAATTGATCCACGTGTAATTATTTATTTTGATTCATATGGACTAGCTCCACCAAAAGAATTCTTAAAGTATATTAGCGGCTATCAAAGTACTCCAATATGGTATTCAACGTTACCTACACAAACATTAACTGATCCACCAATATGTGGTCGAGAAGTACTTAATGTACTTGATGCTGTTTCAAAATCAACAAAACCACCTCACAAAGTTGTACATGAATATACTACGTTGTCACATTTAAACAGACATTAGTAAATATAATGGTAGATATTTATGGAAGATCTTCTCGTGGTAAAGGTCATCAGCAAGCTGATTTATCTAAATACGCAACTCTCGATCAGCTCAGAAATGAGATTGATGATTTGTTAAATCTCACAAGTGTGGATCAAAACGAAGTAGTTGTTTTTCAGGATAAGCAAGGACGATTAAAAACTAGTAATATACAACTACCAGATGTACTTATACGAGTTCCCACCGCGGCTGTTAATAATATAGTTACTTTTACTGATCAGGGTAAAATACAAGATTCCGGTACGTCAGTCAGCGATTATATTAAGAAAGCTGGTGATTCATTTACAGGTAGCATTATTATGAATCAAAATAAAATTATAGACCTTGGAAACCCAACCGCAGATACAGACGCCGCAACAAGAAATACGTCGACGATCAAGAATCTAAATACGTATTGGCCAACGGCGGTATAATGCGTGCATTTCTTAATATGAATAATAATGGTATTAATAATCTTAGAACACCAGAATTTGATTTTGATGCTGCAACGAAAAAATACGTCGATGATAAGGAAATTCCTCTAAAAACAATCGGTGACGAAATTACTACACTTAGTGCTACTTTTTCTAGACATGTAGAAACGTTCTTAAATTTTCGTAGAAATGTAAACAAAACCATTAAAGATTTTTTTGGGGAACAACCAACCGTTGACATAAAACTCTCTGACGTTAACATGAAACTCAATGACATTGTCAGTGGAATACCTAATATTGTTCAAAAAACTAATCTGATTAAAATTCCACACAGACAAATTAAAAATATCGTATATACAGTAGCATCAGGATTAACAACATGGTCACAGCAAAATAACACTATTAAATATACCGCAGAAGTTACTGGTGTGTATAGACTGTCTATCTTTAGCTCTGCAAGGTTTAAAATTTATACTACAACATTTCCATGGAGTCATTCAACAGATGCTTTCTCTGGAGTTGTATCTATAGTGTTAAATAAGGATGCTGAAGAAATATTTTTACTGGAAGCAGATGATCAAACAATAACCGCAACGTCTTTCTGGTGGTGTTTGGAATTTGTAGCTGAAACACCGCAATTAGTCACTTAATATAACAATAATGGATCAACCTCAGTCTCGCATCAACGTTCAACGTTACAGATGCAATCAAGTATATGAGCGTCTGACTAAACTAAATAATTTTATCGACTATTATAACACGAAAATAAAAAATACAAAAGACGTATAGTTGTCATCGATGTAGTTGTTTACTCGGTTTCTGCTGTTATTGCTGGAACAGGATTATTATTATCAACATTGACGATGACAGCACCTACTGTTATAACCATCATTGTTTCAGCATCAACGACTATTGCTGGTGTTCTCGGTATTATAGCCAAAAAGATAGATACCTGTACAAATGCTAAATTGCACGATTATATGATTAAATTACATACAGTGGCAGATGCATGTTCTAAACTATCTTTGTACGTTTCTTCGTGTGTCAGTGATGGTGAAATATCCGATACTGAATTTGCGATGATGATGAAAACCTATGATGACGCTTTTAAGGTGATCGCTAATGATTTTAATGAATTAAATAATAATGATAATAATAATGACAGAGAGGGAGTTACTTCAGCAGATCGTCACTAATACAACTCCGTCAAAAACCACTATGATATCGTTAAGTTCGACCAATCCAGAATTTAGTGTCAATTTTCCAACATCAATTCCTGCAAAAGAAATAGCATTAGCACAATTGCGAGTTTATTATAGCTGGCCCAATATTAGATCAAAACCATTTGGTGGACTACAGCCAAATAATTCATTAGTATTCGCTAATAAGAATAAGCCTGATGGAACTCCTGATTGGCAAGTAGTTGCTATTCCAACGGGCAGTTATCAGATAGAACAGATTAATGAAGAATTCCAACGCAGAATTAAATCTATTACAGGAAAAGAATCAAAAATAGCAATTACTGTCTAGGAACCAACACTATCTGCGGTTATTGAAATAAATTCCCCTGATTATTCCGTAGATATTTATCAAAGTTCGATTAAATCAGTATTAGGATGGCCTGAAGTACCACCGGTTATCAAGCACCACCAGAACCGCAACGATCTGATTTCGTCGTAGATGTTAAAAAATATATAAAACCTCCAGAATATCGAAAAACTTATCCGTTTATAGAGACTCCGGATGCTTATCGTGGTTATGCACAGTATAATCATTTTATAGATTTCGTTCGGGGTGAAGGTACAACAAGAATAGCAACAATTAATGTTGAAGAAATTAACTCAGAATCAAGACCAATTAAATCTGAACACGGACGTTTACTTAATGATCTAAGAAATTTATTTTCCAGCATTAGCACTTCCTACAACGATGACTTAAAAAATCAAATAATTGAAGCAATACAACATTTGAATCAGGTTGCATCAGACTTAGAATATGTAAATAAGGCTATCGTTGATAGAGAAAAACATTAAACGTACCGGTAGATAGATTTCTTAGTACTTATATAGTTAATGAAGATGATCCTATTCAGCGTGTAAGCTATAAACGTTTATTTAAAACAGTATTTCTTAAATATTATGGAATCACAGAAGAACAGCTACCAACATTTATAATTCCTGGATTTAACTCTGAAGAGCTAAAGAAGTCCGTTAATGATCTTATTGATGAACACTTTAAAAGAATATGTAATTCATGGAAAAAATTAATACCTACACCAACTATTCTTAAATATAATAATGATCCACATGGTGGAGGTCGCCATATCTCACCTGATATTGTTAATATAACATCTACGATCGCGGTCAATCTAGTATGTGACGTAATTGATGACAGTTATCAAGTAGATCTTTCAAAGTCTAACCAGGCCCAACAGGGGTATATACTATATACATTTAGTCCTAAAGATCCACCCGGGTGGTTAATTGTATCTGAGCCAATTAATCCAGTTTATCTACATGTACATAATCCATTATTGTCAAGAATAAATTTCAAACTTACTGACCAGACAGGAAACATTCTGGATCTACGAGAAGAGTCACTTAATATTAATTTGTATATACGCTCGTAGAACGTCTGATTAAATAATCAGGGGCAAAAAAATAATCTGATTAGTAAATATATGAATAATAATCAATTTCTATGATTAAAGCAATTGTATATATAATAAAGCGAGATAACTCGGCTATCTCTCTCTGCGGAGTAAATTGAACGATTATGTCCCTTACTACTACGTCGTTACCTGTACAAACCCAGTTGTATATACGTGTATAGCGTATTAGTCCGTCTGTCTGTTACCTTAACGAACTATAACTCATACGTGCAATTATTTTATGAATTTTGAAAAATTGAAGTACAGTTCTACATTTCTATTAGTAATACAAGTTCTGTGAGACAGCGCAAATATTTTATATATATACTTAAATTTAACTGTATTATTGATAAGAGAGCAGTGGTCGAAGTGGTAAGACGGTTGGACGTAGATCGAAGTTGTACAGACTCTCGTGTGTTCGAGTCTCCAAAAATGCTAAAGATACTTTATCTTGCATTTGGCGACGGATGCTATTTAATTGGGGTACGAAACCCAACAGAAAAATAATACAACTTTCCCACCATGTAACCACGTGGTGGGTATAATTTTGCACTCCCCGGGGTTTATATGGGGGGGAGTTGTATAAAATCTGTTGGACGTAGATAAATTCCCCCTCCCCGTTGTATTCCGTCCATAGTTAAGTTTATGTTTGTGCCGTCTGCAAAAAATATAATCAAAATCATCACCATTTGTATATATTCATGTTCATACAATCATATGTCATTAGGATAAGTTTATGTTTGTGCCGTCTGCAAAAAATATAATCATAAGCATCTGTATATAATCATACAATCATAATCATTTGTATATAATCATAAGCATCTGTATATAATCATAAGCATCTGTATATAATCATAATCATCCTCAAAACAGTCCCCTGACCTTCTGATCCTGCTAGGATGTCATATGGCAACCTAGGGGTTCACATAGGGTTATGGGGACTACATTTTGTATAATAATTATTCAGAGACTGATATTATTTTTTATTTTAAAGAAATAATTATTATATAATGAACCAAGAAAACATTAATGATATTATTTCTGCTATTAAAAAATTAAAACATAACGGAATAAATCTATCTGATAATCTCGATCCTGAAAAAATATTATGCGATTATGAAACATTAAAACAAAGAAAAATTGACAATAAATACACATTACCATCCAATTATAAATTTGTAAAATTAATTTATCAGTCTATGTTAGAATCCTTGGCGGTGGTAAATGAAAAACAGGTAAAGCTATTTGCGCCTCCTGCACGTTCGATCGAAAATATTAGATCCGAACTGTCTCGTGAATATGAGAAAAAGAAGATCGTGGATAATCGTGTAATGCAATTAAGAAAGATTATGTTGTTTGATTCTGTCAAAAGTGAGAGTGACACAGAGAGCAGCGACGGTGAAGGTACCCATAGCAAAATATAGAGTCGAACTATATACAATTTATTTATTAAGAGTACAGAGTTAGATATATTCAAATATAATCAGCTGATCATATTTTATTGAATATGCAGATCTGTATATTTTATCTGCAACATCACGTACCGATCGTGAATTTATGCTAAAATGTTTTGCAGCTGCATTCATTGATGGGTAAGTTATTTCTTGTCCTGTCTGTATATTCATGGATATAACCGACCTCGGGATCTTGGGATATTTTCCAGTATTTCCACGTGCAGCATTCTGACTAGGTGTAATAGCTTGCAGGTTACATAGATTATTATTCTGGGGATCTCCATCAATATGATCAACTATAAGTCCATTTTCAACTACTCCATGAAAACATTCGAATACGAATCTACTTGATAAGTATCTTTTTCCTCTAGCAACATTAAATCTAAAATAACCTTTAATATCAAGACTACCGGCTGGTTTTTTCAATCTGCAGTGTCTGATTACACCATCTCGGGATGCTTCATAATTTGTATATACTGGATGTTTCACAAATTCGTTTTGCTCCATTTATATAATAATATTATTTGTCTAAATCATTGTTTTGAAATCTGACCAGATAATCTTCTACGGTTTTTATAGGAGATTTACCTGACAATGTATTATTTTTTTTGTCATAATATCGTTTTAGTTCTCTATATTTTTTTCCGCCACATTTTAGACACAATTGAGTTTTTCCTCTGACTCCAACACCACATTGCACACACGGTATTGGTCCTGTACTTCCATTTTGGATACTTTGCGCATGATTTCCGCAGTATTTGTTCACGCACGATTTATTACAAAGAGAAGTATATCCAATTTTGAGCCAAGCACATTTGTTTTTTGTTTCAAGCATTATATATATATACAAATATTTTAATTTAAATATTTGTTTTAATTATATGGAGGAATTATCTGCAGTTGAACCTAAAAGAGCTAGATTCGATCTTGACAGACTATCAGAATATAAATTTAGTACTTTGATGCAAGATCTGGCATTAACAAATGAAGATGTAACCGAACGTATTCGTGAAGCCAAGAAGGAATTTCGTAATAGTGGCGCTGCTCATGTATGGTCAACATTCAGAGTTGGAAATGTTACTAATATAATGAATGACGAACGAGGAAAAGTAATTATTAATCACATTGATGATCAAAAATATTTTATTTTAATAAAATTTATTGTAAATACAGAAGAAGATACTAGGATTATTCGTGACAAGCGCGATCCAGTACGCATACAATCAGGAAATAATATTGTTCTTTTGAGTAATAAATCTAAACTCGGAATACTAACCGGTGTTGACAAATTATATTATGAACGTGCATATCCAGTTACTGCAGTTGTATATGCGATATATCCGCTGAATAATAAACCTGACGTCGGGGATCTAAAACCTATGAGATTGTCAGAGTCAAGAATAAACTGTGTAGCTGAACGAGTTACAGAACATTTCATAAACGCGATACGTGGTAATGGTTTAACAGATTTAAGGCGTAAAAAAATAAATACGTGGGCAGAATCAGTTAAAGATACTGGAGCATCTATCAGAGATGTTGCTGATCTAGAAAAGAAATTAAGATTTCCAATAACAGTAAAGACGCTGACGGGTTAGATTTTATATAAATCAAAATACATAAAAAAAATGGAGCTCCTATAGATATCATTGATCATAATTCGCATGCGTGGACCTCAGCAGTAACAATATTTCCACGAGACAGAGCGGTTAAATTTTATGATGGATATATATTTGATTTTATCAAAAATATCAGTAAAAGTGACCCTGTATCCGTTTGGTTATTTCAAAGTTCAGAATATGATCATTACGATCAGTTTGTACGGCCTAATGGTGATATTTACCGTACAGAATCTCTTAATGTAGAAATGGAACATCTTGCGCTGAAATATACTTCAGACGATGTCAAAGTTAGACAATTACGGAATAATTGTTTTACAGTTCTATCTGTAGCGGCTCATTTCGCTCAGGAGAAAAATTTATGGAAACCAACACGATCGGAATTTCTTGAAGATATTCATAAAAGCTGCGTAGAATATGGACACGGAGGATTATGGAATAATAAATATAAGTGTAATGACGTTATATCTGTTGATATGGTAGCGTGTTATCCTGGCAGTTTTCTTGGATATGGAGAATGTTCTGAATACTTTAAGAGATTCGGACATCCATCACACGAGATGACCAGGGTTGCGATAAACGGACATTTACCAGATTTTGACTTAACCGGATTTGCTCATGTAGAATCATTCGAATTTGCAGACAATCTCCATCCGATTACTTATGCTTGGTTTGGAAGACATTTTTCAGAAAAATGTTGGATTCCAATAGTACTATTGCGATATATGCTTGATGTTGGAATTTTAACATTATTGAAGGTGAGTGAAGCAATTATATCGTATAGTCCACAGAAGCAAGTTTGGTTACCAGAACCAAATAGATTTAATATTGATGATGCCAGGAAAGAATTTCCTAATCTTAATGAAGATGATATTATTAAAATTACTAATAATATACGTAAATGCAGAGACGAGCATGATGAGAAACTTGCAAAAGATCTTGGTAGAAAGATAATTGGTAAATTTACTCAAGGAGGAGCATATGATCATAAAAGACACTGTACAAGATTGATTATGGACGATGCTGAACTCGATTTTATAATCGCTGATACAACGAAAAAAAACACATTTATAAATCGGAGTAATGCTTATTTGTCAGACGGAACCAAACTAGGTACAATTGGGAGTTATCTTGATGGTGACTCACCACAATTTACTCATTTAAGATCATCTATGTTGGCATATGTTTCTATAAATCTACTGTCTATGATAAATAGATTTCCTCGTGATACTGTCAGAGTCGCCACGGATTCGTTCTACATAAATAAAAAATATACAGATTTGTTAAAACCGCTACTTGGTAATGGTGAATGGGGATCATGGAGAATAAAACAGGAAAATATACTTAGCTATTCTGAATCTGCCGACGTTGAAATTAAGGAAATATATTACAAAAATAATAATCAAATATCAAAATCATCAGCACCATCTGTATATGATCCTGTATCTAGACATAAGACTGTTTATCTTAATGGATGCGGTGGTTCAGGTAAAACAACACGTGTGATTAAATTATTCATGAATAATAATTCAGATATAATTGTTTTGACACCGACACATAAATTAGCCAGAGAGATAAAAGAGCGAGGAGTAAAATCGTGTACTTATCATAGTTTCTTTAGATGATGTGGAGACACATGGACTCCTGAGCGAATGGGTGAGAAATATATACCTAAATATATTATATGGGACGAGATATGCACGGTGTCGTTAGAAATATTAAAAACATTTCTTGATTGGTTATTGACAAAGAATACTGCTCTGATAATGTGTGGTGATCATGGTCAACCACCACCCTTTATTGGACAGTCTCCACATGAATGGCTGAAGAATAACGTAGATTATTATGAAGAAATAAATGACGACCATAGAGCTATTGATGAACCGCTGAAGGAATTTAAAAGGTTGATCAGACTACAACCAGACAGAGTACAATGTGAAATAATGCGAGGAGTAATTCCAGAGACTTCTATGAATGATTTTCTAAATTTATGGAATCCCGCTGATTTAATAGTTGCAAGTAGAAAGATAGTTCGTGATGAACTACAGGATAAATTATTTTTGTTACATAAAGAAAAGTTTTCAGATCTACCGGTACCATTATGTTATCGCCCCTCAGATACTCGACGACAGAATATTGATGTTGAAATTCCTGGTGGTGGAATACAGAATCTTGTCTTGAACGATATTATTTTAGTTGATATTAATGTCGTTGAAAATGCGCTGAATATGAATAAATCACCGTGGACGTTAGGATATGCTATAACTATTCACTCATCACAGGGGTTAACTATTTCTGATACAAATATCTGGATTATAGATGATCGGATCGAATGGTCAAATTTGGTCTATCTCGCAGTTTCTAGAGTCAGAAGAATATCTCAACTACATAGGGTTATTATGAATTTTACAGAAAATAATAATCAGACTGTTAATAATGACGTAATAAGAAAAAACTATCTGGTTATAAACAATGTGACAAAAAAAATAAGCGTGACTTTGATGTTGATACTGAATTTATTATAACACTAAAACAACGACAAAATAATCATTGTGCAAGCTGTAACTGTAATATGTTATGGCAATATTCGAATAATAATCCAAGACAATTTACCGTAGACAGAATTAATAGTGATCTTGGTCATATACGTAATAATGTGATGCTGACCTGTCTTGAATGCAATCGACGTAGAGGTTCTGGTTATGTAATTGTATGTGGTGGTAATTGTGTGTCTTTAGGAATTACCTGTAATTGTTCACGTACAAATCCACGTTGAGGGGCTCTCGAATCTAATCTGTAGATTGGAGGTCTACCAGTGGATCTAACCACACTAGAAATTGTATGTGTAGTCACACTCCATATAGGATCGGTTGCCCTTTTTATACCACCTTCAAGTTCGCCAGGTTCATATAAATATCTTACAGTTACATTACCTAATACTGGTTGAGGCTGTTGTCTGTCGTCGCTACGGGGTATATATTTTTTTGTGATCGCATTAGAAGGTTTCATGGAAGTTGAACGAGTAATTTCGTTCTTTAATGCAACTATCACACCTGGTAACCTCGCAACCCATTCACGAGATCTCTCACCGGGCTTAAAGTTAGTAGATATTTCCTTTGCATATTGGTATCCAAATAACCGCTCAGCAAGTGTTCGATTAAATCGTTCAACAATTGACTGATCACGATGAATTTCAGTATGTCCTCATCTGATTTTAACGTTATGTTTTTTTCATCAACGATAATACTGTACCAAGAAATTCTTTGCCAGGATCAACCTGTAATAACTGTGGCCATCGCAAAGGTCCTCGCTGATAAATTCGTTCAAACGCAGATGAAACTTCAAACGCTGTCTTTGTTGATAATGGTTCAGCTTCTTTATATCTACTTACAACATCAACGACAGTTAATGCGTATTTGTATGTGCTTGACTGACGTTTACCAATTTTAATGGTATCGTGTGGTAAAAATAAAATATCTGCTTGATGAACCTCATTAGGGACGCTGACATCAAAATGTGCATATTGAATTTTTTGAGGTGGTGGTAGATAAATTTGCCATATTGCCTGTCGTGCTAACCACGCTGCAGCAACAGAACGTGAAACTTTTGCTGCTTCAGATAATTTAGTAATCGCTGATCTGCCTCTCCAATATCCTCTTGGGCTATAATAAATGGATTCCATTATAATATTTATATAATTAATTACCAGCCCCTAACATTATTTTACTTTTCATGGCAGATTTTACTAGAAAACTAGCGAGTTTTTCTCTGACAGATTTATTTGGTATAGAATTTAATGCATGAATCAATTTTACATCTGCGAGATACCTTTGTTGTAAATCTTTACTTTTATACGCAACGTCATGAACATGACACGCTTGATCAATCTTATTTATTGGATACTCTCCTGATCTTGGTTGATCTTGATTATCAAGTCGGATATCAAGTCGAGTTCCGGGACCGCAATAATTATATCCAGGAAGATGTTTCTCACCAGGGTATTTAGCCCATGGAGTTCCTGGTAATTTTCCTAATAAAGCGGCAATATCTCCACCTGTCTTTGTTTTGACAAATTTGTATTTCTTCGTGCCACATTTTACACATTTGCCTGTCAGAGTACGTCGTTTATTTTTCGTTGTTATTGTAGTTAATTCAGCAGTGGGTGTAGGAATTTTACACCGAACACAATATAGACTCATATTATTTACTATATGGATATAATTGATTTTTCGGCGACACGAAAACAGGAACCAGTAAAACATCATCCAGCATTACCAAATTCGATAAGGATGATTATAATAGGTCCATCTGGATCGGGTAAAACACAACTATTACTAAATTTAATAATGAGGTGGTTAAAATGGAGTAAACTGTATTTAGTAGCACCATCTGTAGATGATCAACACTGTTATGAAGTACTTAAAGATTTTAATGAAAATGCAAAATTGCTGAATGAAGACGGTAATGATGTTGTTGACTTTATTACCGATATTGATGAGGCTCCATCTGTAGATGACCTAGATGGATTTATTAATAATTTAGTGGTGTACGATGACGTTATGCTGGACAGACAATCAAATCCAGCTAGAATATTTTCTCGAGGTAGACACAAGAATACAGATGTTATATACGTCACTCAGCGTTATACACAAATACCTAAAGTGATCAGAGATAACTGCAATATTTTAGTAATGTTTAATGGAGTAGATAATTATACTTTACAGAATATTTATTATACTTGGTGTTCAGGGGATAATGATATGATGAAGTTCAAAAATTTTTTGCTCAAGCACAGGCTGTTCCGTTTGGATTTATTACAATAAATTTACATGATCCAAGATCCAGATATTGTATAGGTCTGGATAAAATCTTTGGTTAATTACAGCAGCAGGTAGGGTGAATGACACAAATTGAGTGACCCAGTAAGTAAACTAAACGCATTATAACATAAAAAACAAAAAGTCAAAAATAAAGTAACAAACATGAGCTAACCTAAAATGATTTATTACCCGTTTTTTCAAACTATACGGTAATAATAAAAGTTAGAAGGTTCGGTTTAGTGGTATTGACCTTATTTTTTAGTTCCTGTATGAACCTTTATTTTACGAAAATAAGGCCAGGAAAAAGTTGTAGAGTTCACCTGCCTGCTCCTCGTGTCATAAGAAAAATCTGATTAAAATTAGATCTCCGCTGTCCTGCATGAAGATCTGATGACGACCGCTTAAGGATCATATGACCTTTGAATTAAGCCAATGGAAATGCAGCTTTCAAAAATCTGAAAGTGAATCAACTGGTTCGGTACACATTCATGCTTTTCATCCACACTGCTCAGTCTCCAAACGCAAAGATATAAGACTTCATCTGATTGGTTGATAAACTTAACGATTATGGTAATAACATAACTTAGCAGAACATGACTCCTAAGCAGTTGCTGTCAGATCTTCACGTAAGAGAGCGGAGATCTGATTTTAATCAGATTGGTAGTATAAAGTGACCAATGGAGGCAAGGGCTGTCGTTGGCTCAGTAATTGGTTTGTTGGACTTATGACGGGTTGGCTACCGTGGCGCGTCCTTGGGCAGACATGCTACTCCAATTGTCTGGTCATATAAATTACTTGTGCTGATGTATCATAAAATGCCAAACTAAGTCAAATCGTTTTTGCTCTAGAATGTATGTCATCGTCGAAGATGATATCAGTCTCTCTGTCTATAATGCTGTCGCCTCCTACAACTTGGTTGAAATTTAATGTTCTTTATAGTACTGTCAACTCTTGTTACAACAACCAAGCTTTTGTTCAGCCATTGTTTTCGCAGTAGCGAATATATCGTTTTAAAAATCATCTCTTTAGTTTCTAAAACCGGTCATATTATGATCGCTGCAAACCATTGGGTCAATGAGAAGAATATGTTGGGGATATAACTCTATACTTCATTTTTAATATTGTCTTACTTTTTTTAAATCTTATACACATTTTTGTACATATAAATGTCATTGTTTAAAAATGGCATATGTACATGTCATTTTCTGACACGTTACAGGTAAATATGCACATCTGTTACAGGATAATGCTGTATCAGAAATTGAATATTCTGTAATAAAGATAAACGTCATCAAGTTTAGACAGAACACGAATATTTCGTTGTAGCAAATGTTTCAATGAGTACAGAATGTATAATTTGTTATTTGTGAACGATCTGAGAGAAGGATGTTTTTTTTGTTTCCTTCCGGGTACATTGGTATGAAAGAACTTAGAATATTATATTATAATTTGAAATAAAAATACTTTCAATTCATCCATATGTAACGCACGGTTCAGCCTAAAACTGGTCGAATTCAGCTACGCTGCTGACTTGACCTCTGTTTAATGTTGGTCCTACTTCACAAGTATTCTATCGCAGCTAGTAGTACATTGCCATGGAAACAGCCATTACCGGCTTGGCTAATCAGGCCTGAATTTAGAGTCTTTTTGACTTGTGAGTAAAACTTCTTTTTTAAAAGTGTAACAAACACGTTATATACTAATACTTTTAATATTATGTAAAAGGAGGACTTGCTAAACTATATCGCTGAATAAAAACATGAAATAATGAAACTTCTCAGAAGTGGGTAAGGTATAAACTTGACTTGGATGTGTTAATACAAAACTGAAGTCCTAGACGAAGTATTATGCCATTGTAATACATAGATCAGAATGGAAATCTCATATTAAAAGAGAAATTAGAAACCTGATAAAATCAATGTATTCATTTTCCTTGTTTTCTATTTTTTATTTTGTTTTTGTTGCGATTTTTTGTTGTTGTTGTTTTCTGTTTTGTTTAGAAAATCGTGGAAAGATGTGAATTAGAAATATAATGTGCGTGTTTCCTACATGTTGGCACCAGGACAAGAGAAAAGTGTCAATAAAAAAGCTATCAGGTTGCACGTTGAATGATCTGCACACAGTTGACAGGTTTCAATGCACCTATGTTAGTGTCACATCCTTAAGATAAATGAAACATCACTCTGACGCATATTTCACCTTATACTGGCTCGCTGGGTTCTGGCATGCTATATGCAAACTTTCCCACCAAGACTAATGAACCTGATGAAGTGAATCACCTTAATAATTAATCCACCTTTATTGCAATAATAGATCTCTTTGACCTATATTTCATGCTTGTGCGACTTTATTGATATTTTTTTCGCTTAGAATTAATTGCGTCTGTACAGTTCATTTTAGAATTATGCAGCTTGATAACTGGATGCATCTCTGTTAGTACTATACCCTACAACCAAACACCTCTTACCCAAGTCGTATGCTCTGCTTACGAAAGTAACTAGTTCTTTTTAACTCATGAGCTACATTTCTGTATGATTTAAATATATGGTGTATAATTGTAACTCACTATAATAATCCGTTAATACCTTGATTTCTGTCTATGGAATCCGGAGTGACTGTGTACTTGGATAAAAATGGGTGCGTGCAGGTTAGGCGATGGGTGCCGTAATTCGCGGACCCAGGTTCGAATCTAGGTAGAGTACAAATGAAAAATCTTCTAACCTGTATTATAATATTCTTTCTCCATATCTACAAATTCACTTCATAGTGTCATGCATCCTCCTGTACTATCCAGTAATAGCATTTTCCGCTCTGGTAAGACTCACGCCTCTGAGGACGTTGCACATGCCTTTTTAGAATAATGAGCTGCGTGCATAACAGCCGCAGTGGCTTCTAGGGTGAACAATATTAATAGTTTCTGAAGTTAGTTTTTATTACCAATGATTTCGAGAAAAAAAAAGGAAGAAAACATTGGTTTTCATCAACTCATTATGGTACCTATGCTTTCTTACCACAAAAAGGAATGTTTATTAGTGTTCTATGTATTTTGTGTCTGTTGCAAGGGCCAATTTTGACCGCTGGAGACTATGGAAAACTTTGTAGCAGCAGGGAGGGTGAACAGACCAAGTTTATTTGCGAAAATAAAGCTTCCTACGGAGGATGAAAAATACAAGCGTCAATTAGACCTCTAACCGGGTTATATTTTTGTGTGTCAAATTTATCTACCGACCAGCTGGTGTAAACCAGGACATTCACCCTCTCTGCTGCCGTGTGTGGTAAAACAAAAGTAACTGGTCTCTCAACCAAATATTTTATCGAGACCTATGCGACATCGCGACCGAGGATCATGGAAATTTATTGTGATAAATCCATGAGGAATCGCTTGCGCTTTTGAGAAGTTTCTGAATTTAATCATATCCATGTCCCCTGAACACCAAGTCTGGTGGATGTTTCTTAGTGTGTGGATATCAACACCATTAAAGACAACCTGAAGATTACAGTTATCTCTACTCACTTTAGGTATTTGTGCATATCGCTGAGTAACATATATAATATCGGTGTTTTTGTGTTTGCCTCGGGAAAATATCCGAGTTAGATTTGATTTTTTGTCCATCATCACATCATCGTACACTACAAAATTATTAATACATCCATCGAGATCATCCACAGATGGAGCATCGTTGATGTCGGTGATAAAATCAATAATATCATTGCTGTCCTCATCCAACAATTTGCATTTCCATTGAAATCTTTAAGCACGTTTTAGCATCGCTGATCATCTACAGATGGTGCCACTAAATACAACTTATTCCACTTGAGCCATCTCATTATCAGGTTAAGCAGCAATTGCCTCTTACCAGACCCAGATGGACCTATGATAATTGCTCTGATAGAATTTGGTAGCGCTGGATGATGCTTGACTGGCTCTTGCTTTCGTGTCGCTGAGAAATTGATGACATTCATCTTGTAGAAATATAATAATTATATGAATTTATATTGTCTTCGATACAGAGCACCCACCCCCACCAGTGGATTAAAAACAATAACGACGAGAAATAAAAAATACGCACTTACAGGGAAGTGTGTGAAATGTGGTACAAACAAATATAAATTTATCTCTCATGAAACAGACTGAGATTTCGCAGCTTCACTGGGAAAAATACCAGGGACTCCATGGGCTAAGTATCCTGGCGAGAAGCATCTTCTTGGATATAATTATTGTGGTCCTGGAACCCGATTTTATATCCGATTTGACGAGAAAAATCAACCAAGACCTGGAGAGTATCCAATAAATGCGATTGATCAAGCATGCCACGTTCATGATGGCTCATGTAAAAATCCAGATATACACCAACGACATATTGCAGACGTGAAGTTTATTCACACTCGAATGTCTGTAAAAAAATAAATCTCTCAGAGAATCACTTGTGATTCACACTCTAAAGTCTGTAAAAAAAAATAAATCTCTCAGAGAACCGCTTGCTAATTTTTTGATAAGATCTGCGATGAAAGATAAACTAGTGCTAGGGGCCGGTAATTAGTCGACCGATTATTATTATAATAATGGACTCAATTTATTATAGCCCAAGAGGATATTGGAGGGGTAGAGCAGCGACTAGTAAACTTGCTGATGTGGCAGGTGTCGCGCGTTCTTTTGCTGCAGATTGGTTAGCACGACAGGCAATATGGCAAATTATCTACTACCACCTAAAAAAATTCAGTACGCATATTTTGATGTCAGCACTCCCAATAAGGTTCATCAAGCAGATATTTTGTTTTTACCACAGGATGCTATTAAAACTGGTAGACAATTGTGCACATACAAATAAGCGTTAACTCTCGTTGACGTTGCAAGCAGATATAAAAAATCAGAACCACTATCAACAAAGACAGCAACTGAAGTTGCACCTGTGTTTGAACGAGTTTATCGACGAGGGCCCTTGTGATGACCACAGTTACTACTGGCTGATCCTGGCAAAGAATTTCTTGGTGCAGTAACATCTCTGATGAAACAACATAACGTCAAAATCAGACTAGGGCACACCGCAATTTATCGCTATCAGGCAATCGTTGAGCGATTTAATCGAACACTTGCTGAGAAATTGTTTGGTTATCAATATGCGCAGGAAATATCCTTGAACAAAGTTCAGGCGGATAAGAGGTTTCGTGAATGGGCTGCAAGACTTCCAAATGTGATAGCTGCGTTAAATGATGAAATTGCTCGAGAAATTTCTGTGACCCCCATCAATGCAACCTCGAAGAAACACATACCAGTACAACGACATGAATCTTTCTCAAATCAACCAGTACTAGGTAATGCGACTGTCAGATATTTATATGAGCCGGGGGAGCTTGATGGAGGGGTTAAAAAAAAGAGCGACTGACCCAGTCTGGAGTGTAACCACACATAACATTTCAAGCGTGGTAAGATCCACGGGTAGGCCTGCAATCTACAAACTGGATTCAACTGCTCCTCAACGTGGATTTGTACGTGAACAATTACAAGTAATTCCTGAAAATGCACAATTACCACCGCCTTCACTTTTGTGAAGGATGATTTGTTAGCGGTAAGTAAGTGGCTCCTCGAAGTCGATTACACTCAAGACAGGTCAGCATCACATTTTCACGTGTGTGACTGAGACTACTATTAATTCTATCCACGGTAAATTGTCTTGGATTATTATTCGAATACTGCCACAACATTACTGTATTACAGCAAACACAGTGATTGTTTTGTCTTTGTTTCAGCGTCATGATAAATTCAATATCAATATCAAAGTCGCGCTTATTTTTTTGATTTTTTTTTTGTCACATCGTTGATAACCAGCTAATTATTTCCTTATCACATCGTCGTTGATTTCCTGAGTTTGATTATTATTCACTGCGCATTCTATGATAACCCTTCGCAGCTGAGACATTCTTCTGACTAGAGATACTGCTAGATAAACTAAATTTGACCATTCGATGCGATCATCAACAATCCAAATATTAGTATCTGAAATTGTCAATCCCTGTGATGAATGAATCGTTATTGCATATCCTAGTGTCCATGGAGATTTATCCATCATTAACGCGCTCTCAACAACATCCACAGGAACCAAAACAATATCTTTAAGAACGAGTTTTTGTTTCCTCCTTGACTTTGTCAAGGGCCCTGGAAATTCAGAATCAATATTTTGTTTACGTGTGTCGGCTGGGCGATAACATAATGGCACAGGTAGATCTGAAAACTTTTATTTATATAACAGAAATAATTATTGCTGAAGTGAATCACGAACTATCTTCCGACTTGCAACTTTCAAATCAGCAGGCCTCCACAAATTCCAAAAACCGTCGCTCGTTGTTTCTGGAATTACCTTACTCATTATTTCACATTGAATCTTATCCGGCTGCTGTCTGATAGCTTTCTAAATTCCTTCAGCGATTTATCAATAGCTCTACGATCATCAAGTATTTCCTCATAATGATCTACAAATTCTTTTAACCAGTGATGCGGAGATGAGCCGACAAAAGGTTTTTTGATCATGATCTCCACACATAATAACAGCAGTATTTCGAGTAAATAACCAATCAAGAAATGTTTTTAACACATCTAAAGACACTGTGCATAGCTCATCCCAGATAATGTTCTTAGGAATATATTTCTCGCCCATTCGTTCAGGCGTCCACGTATCTCCTTTCCACCGAAAGATGCTGTGATAAGTATGAGATTTAACTCCTCTTTCTTTCATTTCTCTAGCGAGTCTATGTATAGGCGTCAAAACAACCATGTCAAAGTTCCGAAATAATTCGATTGCACACATTGTTTTACCAGAAACACCGCACCCGTAAAGATAGACTGTCTTATGTTTGGCAACGGGGTCATATACCGATGGTGCTGATGACAATGCTGACATTTGACTATTTTTATAATATACCTCCTCAGATCTATAATCAGCGGATTCAAAATAACTAAGTATCTTTTCTTTTCTTTTTTTTTTTCTCCATTCGCCCCATGATGCATCGACGCCGATCTGTAATTCATTTAGCAATTCTGCGTATTTTTTATTGATATAAAATGAATCTGTGGCAACTCTAACGGCGGTATCAGGAAATCTGTTTACCATCGATAATAAGTTTATCAAAACATAAGCTAAGATCGAAGGTCTCAAATGAGTAAACTGGTGAGTCGCCAATCAATGTAGTTCACAATTGTGCCTAGTTTGGTTCCAGCTGATAGGTTTATATTACTTCGACTTACAAACGTATTTTTCCTTGCTGTATCAGCAATTATAACATCGAGCTCAGCATCGTCGATAATTAATTTTGTACAATGTCGTTTATGATCATATGATCCTCCTTGTGTAAATTTACCAATTATATTTCTGCCAAGATCTTTTGCAAGTTTAGTTTTGTATTGTACAGCATCGGGATTACGCTCAAAGATCTCGTCGAGAACAGATCTCTCAACGAAAGCGGGTTTCGGCAGGCAAACTGATTTCTGTGGACAATACGATATTCTTGCTTCACTCACGGTTAACGATATTAATATTTTTGCATCAAACATATATCGCAATAAAACTATTGGAGCCCAACCGTGCTCGTTAAACTGACGACCAAACCATACACGCACAATCAGAATGAAGGTTTTACGATGCAAACTCAAATGACTCAATACATGCGAATCCAGCTAAGTCGAAATCTGGCAAGGGTCCATTTATCGCAACTCGAGTCATCTCATGTGTTGGATGTCCAAATCCTTTTAAATACTTAGAACACTCTCCCATTCCAAGAAAACTTCCGGGGTAACAAGCAGTCATATCAACTGAGAAAACATCTCCACAATCGTATTTAGTATTCCACAATCCGCCGTGTCCGTATTCGACACAACTGCATTGTGTATCTTCAAGAAATTCAAGCCGTGCTGGCTTCCATTTATTTTCCTCCTGAGCAAAGTGAGCAGCAACTGACGGAACGGTGAAACAATTACTGAGTAATGGTTCGACATCATCGGTATATTTCAACGCAAGATTCAGTACGATAAATATCTCCATTAGGCCGTACAAACTGATCATAATTTCCATATTCGGAACTTTGAAACAACCACACGGATACAGGATCGCTCTTGCTGATATTTTTAATAAAGTCAAAAATATCACCGTCATAAAATTTAACAGTTCGAGTTCGTGGAAACAATGTTACGTCCGACGTTCACGCGTGCGCGATATGATCAATGATCTCTATCGAAGCTCCCTTTGATTTATACATTGATTCGTACAAAATCTCGCCGGTTAGTGTCTTCACACTTATTGGAAATTTTAATTTCTTTCCAGCTCAGCACCGTCTCTGATCGTATCGCCATTTTCTCTAACGTGCTCAGCCCACTCATTATTTTATTACGTCTCAGATCCGTTAAACCATTACCACGTATCGCGTTTGTAAAATGTTCTGTGACTCTTTCGGCAACACAATTCAAGGTCGAAATTTTCATCGGCAGGAGGTCATCAACGCTAGGCTTATCATTCAGAGGATATATTGCATAAACAACTGCCGTCACAGGGTATGCTCGCTCATAATATGGTTTGTCAATACCACTCAACATTCCAGGTTTGGAATTTTCATTTAACGTGACAACACTCCCACCGCGGTGTGATTCTCTAACAGGATCACGTTTGTCATGGATAATCCATGTCACGGCGTCTGCCTCTGGTATGGCAGCGATAATTTTTTTTTCTAAAAATATATTGCTACGTATATGTAATTTAATTGTTTGTGTGTTAGTTTTAAAATTCTTTTCATTTTATTTGTGTTTCATTACATTTTATTGTAATGACTATTTCCATGGGATTCGAAATTCTTTTTCAGTAATTCGATATTTTCTTTTAGTAAATGTTGTTTATCTAAGACGTAAAACGTGTTACATGAGAATTACTTTTAGTTAACCTAGTTCGTCTTGGGTTGGGAAGTTCGTAAACAGGAAGTTAAAATGATTGGTCAGTATCAAGGCCATACTTTGCTTGCGTGATCACCATGTGTAAACAACGTTTTTTATTATTGGTTCTTAATTGGGCTACACGGGCGCACGTGATAAATGTCTTGTAGTAAGAGACCACAAGACCCATCTCGCGAGACTTGAAATGATGTTTTTGGGGTCTAAATACGTATTCTTAATATTTTTCTGTCAGAGTCGTTTTAACATCTTGAAGGAACAAGGTGGATATTTTTATTTGTTGCCAGATTGTTTGTTTTTCATTTGTTTTTTGGATTTAATAATTTCTTCTCTAGGAAATTCAACAAGTGGACCTTTTTATAAAAAAAATTCTGAAAGATATTCATGGAAATTTATTCTGGAATTATTCGGAAACAAAAACTGTGATTCAATTGAGGAATTGTTGATATTCGTACATGGACCACATCTGACGTCATCGCCTTCCATATTTGTATGTCGTCGAGATTCGAACCTGGATTCTAATAGAACTATTTAGTGATAGGACTTGTATGTTTCATTCTTAGGATTAAATTTTGGATTATATTCACAAATCGTAAGTCCTATTTTCCAATTTTTACATTGTTTCCTAGGGAAATAAATTATTTTGTTAAAATATACAAAGCTTATTGTCCTCGCTCCTTTCTCTTGTTATTATTGTACAAGCCTACACGTAACAATATCTTCGTTCGTCAAGATAATTAATAACTGTTCTTGCTCGCTGATCATTCATTGTAGCATCAATTTGGGCGTTATCATCTTGACTAATTCTGAATGTTGACACACATGAACCGCGTCATCGTTGCAAAATTCTTTCTTGGCTTCACGTATACTATCGATTACATTCTGATTAGTCAAAGCTCGCCTCAGCACGTCAGGGTTATTCTCTCAAGATCGAATCTCCTTGAGAGAGCTGGATCGCTGATAATCTTGTAAATTCTTCCATCATATAATTAAGGCACATATATATATTTAAATTAAACTTTAATATATAATATACGATGATTCAAGCAAAGAATAGTTCAGGTGGTTCAACTCCTTGTAATAAGGCTGGTGTAAATGAATTTTGTGGATACCACCTATAGAGTGTGCGACGAACGAGTCAAGACCAAAGCCGTGTTTGAAAAGTAACAATGGAGTCAGGGGGAAAACGCAGTTGCGTGTAGACTGTGGAGGCTGAAATACAGACCTTTAAAACGGCATTATTATAAGAATAAATAACGCCAACGGTGTAAACGTTGAATCTCCTTTAAAAAAAACTCTGAAGACTATCTCGCTAGATTTCGGGCTAGCATCCCACATATTTTTTCTAGTAATAAAATAATAATTTAGACAAGAAATATATACTATATAAATGGAGCAAGGAAATAACGCCAATGAATTTGTGAAGCATCCTATTATCAAGTATTATTAGGATCTCGTGCTGGTGTAATTAGCAACTGTCAACCAAAAAATCATTTCGTTTTGTCAATAATGCTGGTTATCTCATGTTCGGTGCTGGGAAAAAGGGTATCTCTGTCACAGATTTGTGTATGAGTGCTTTTATGGTCTAATCGAAAAAGGTTTTGTGATTGATCATATTAATAGCCAAAAACTTGATAATTCTTTGAAAAATTATAGTCAGAAATGCAAACTGGGGAGTACTGGGAAATATGATAAATCTCCAAGACCAGTTATATTTGTAAATGCAGAGACATGAAAAAAAAAAATAGAATTTCAATCAATACATGCAGCTGCCAAATATTTTTGTATTTTTTCAGCTTCAGCTTCAGTACAACATGTCTCAGATAAAATAACCAAATCAGCATTTTCAAAAAATACAAACAAAGCATAATATTTAGGTATCTCACTCTTGAATTTTACGATGAAATAGAACAAGAAAGCACTCCTGAATTTTACGATGAAGTAGAACAGAAAAATACTTCTGAATTTTACGATGAAGTAGAACAAGAAAACACTCCTGAGCAAAACCTCAGTAGTAAAATACTTAAATATTATTCTTTGTTTGCGTTTAAGTATTTTGCCCCGAGTTTTTTGAAGACAGGAAAACACTCTTGATTTTCAGTGAAGGGAAATAACTCTGTCAAGTAGAGAATCATCCACTTGTAGAGAGATTAACTGTAACCTCGCTTGTATTTTATAACGACTTCCACTTAGAAATGAAATTTATTTTTTTTAGTTGGTTTTTTGTGGGATTTTTTTTTTATTAAAAAAAAAACAAATATTATCCTTGTTTTTCTGACTTTGTCAGGTTTCTTGGACCCCCGACTTTGTCAGGAATAATAGTCAGGGAAAAGAAAGAAACAGACAAGGATACAAATAAGCCATGCCCCTTAGGTGAGCTATTTTCGGATTTCCAGTTATTGGTGACTTTATAATAATTTCTGAAACATGTAATCGTAAGACTAATCCATTGTCTAGCGCTAACGCTGCGGATTTTCATACTCGACGTGTGGCGTTTGAATCCCGTGACTGAAATATTTGTCGACGATTTGCGATAAATCGCATTTATAATAATTGGGGGTCCCCCAAAGCTCGAAATTCAGCAGAAAAATATAATGATAATTGCAAATTCATGTACACCTCCCACCATGTCAGCAACGTGGTAGGCACTATGTTGCACTCTCCCGGGGTTGATTTTGTGGGGAGGTGTGCAAAAAAATTTCAGTTATCAGCATAAATCTGTTGAACGTAGAGAAGGCCCCTGGTGGTGGTGTAAGTTTGAATTTGTATATAATACTGTAAATAGCTTATGTATATAATGCTGTAAATAGTTTATGTAGATAATGCTGTAAATAGCTTAATGCTGTAAATATGCTACTATAGTTAAGATTGTGTGTTGTGCCGTCCGTTAGATTTAAGTATGTGTATTGTGCCGTCCATACAAGTTAAGATAGATTTAAGATTGTGTGTTGTGCCGTCCGTTAGAATTAAGTATGTATATAATACTGTAAATAATATGTGTATTGTGCCGTCGATGCATTCCGCAAAAATTAGGAATGCATTTTTTTTTAAACAGATATTTTTTATATATGAATTACGAAAATATTAATGCAATTATCTCTGCAATTCAAACATTACATCATGATGATATAGAACTTTCTGATCAACTTGATCCTGAAATAATCATAAATGATTTTGAAGCGTTTCAAGAACGAAAATCTGTAGGAAGATACACACTAACAGCCGAATATAGGTTTATTAAATTAATACAACAGGCAATGTGACACAATCACTAGTTTGTGTCGATGACACACAAGTTGAGCAATTCGCTCCACTTGCAAACGCGATTAAGGAAATTAGATCAGAGTTGTCACGCGAATACGAAACAAAAAAGACTGTGAGTGCGCTTGTAAGACAGTTGAAAAAAATTATGTGTGATTGTAAACAATCGAATTGTGAAAGTGAAAGTTGTGACATCTAAACAAAGTGAAAGTGTGAAAATGAAAGTTGTAACGGATTGTAGACAAGCACGCGTTTTGACTATTGTCGGCGGCGTTTTATATTTTTTGTCGGAAAGTTGGGTAGTTTTAATTTTCGGACAACCCAAAAAGTATTTCCTGTAATTTGGACCGTTTAAGGCAAGAATGTGCGTAATTCCGAATTTGAGCTCTATCGCATACTGAAGTAATATATTCTCGTTGCAGATCATTTAACTGTTCCTGCTTTAACAAAATTTTTTCATTGCTATAGTCATCAATAAGTATATTAACACAAAACTTTTCTGTGTGGAAAGTGTCAAGATTGTTCTGACGGTACTTTCGAGTACCGCTTTGTTGTATACAAAAACTCTCGTGTGTTGGTACATTATATAAGACCACACAAATAATTATTTTTTACATGTTTGACATAACCACCAACAGACTCAGAAACATATTTATTTATTATAAAAAAAAATTATTTTACAAAATCCTCCGAATTTCACTGATTTTGGTCGATTTTTACTCGTTGACCTTGTCAGGATCCCACATGCAAACTTATTATGAGGTATTCACCTCTTAATTCAAGAACGTGTCCGATCTGGTCAGTAAGTTTGAAATACATCCGTGACAACAAGTGATTATGACATTGTAGATAAACCGGATTAACAGGTTCTAACACAATCAAAAATCCAGGCGGAGCTTGAGGAGTAAATGTTTATAGAATATATCCCTGCTGTGCCTGCCTGGATTTTTCAAGGTCTACTTGATAGCTGCCGTTAATAGCATCACACACCAGATTAACTGCTATCGTTGATGTGATATTGACAACACCTGGTGATATATGACGACCTCCATCGTATGGATTATTGTTTTGAGCTAGAATATTCGGAGGAGGGGATATTTTTCTCCATGCGGCGATAACTTTGGTGTAGTTTTCATCAATGATATCGTTGACGGTTTTTGTTAGTTCGTCGGTGTTAAATCCCGGAAATTTAAACGTTCGTTAATCTGCGTCTAACAATGAATATTTGTTCAGGAAGAGTTGTTTATACGAGACATTTGTGATATTAATCACCGCTTGCATAATTTTCCGATGACAATTCTCGAAATCCGATGTTACTTTGTTTAAATGTTTCATTTGACTGATAATCTTATTCCTGGTGTCTTCTGCATCGGGGTACTAATTTGTGTATTTCACGAATGATTAGCGTAGTTTGTCACTCCTTCGTTTGTGCTCAGCATTAACGACTTCGAAATGATATTTGAAATTATATTCGACATATTTGTTGTTTTTTATTTTTTGGTTTTTTTTCACGGCTCCATATCAAGTCATGACTTTTTCCGACGTCGGTGTACGCGGATAGTAAGTAATCCAAGATTAAATTCTAGTTCATATGTTTTCAGTTTCCATATTTCGTTATCTGGAATTCTTTTCCGGTACATGCTTTTATTTGAGGTATAATCGCCACGTTGAGGTTCTACTGTATGTTCTACACCATTGGTAATCTTTCTAATGTCAGAGAGCTTAATGTCGATGCCTGTTGAATTTTTTTTTTTTTAAAAGTCATTAATGGCTTTGTTTACGTTTTTACGAAATTTTTTAACGCGGTTACATGATCAGTATGATCAGATCGAAACGTGGTCATTCCATCGTTGATTGTCATTAACGATGTCATCATCGGGATATTGCTCTTGTCGACTTATTTCTTCGTTGCAGCCTCATCGTTTGATTTTGGTTCTCTCAAATTAGTAATGCTATTTCCGCTCATGTTGAGACTGTCAGTCATGGCATCACCGGCTTTAGCAACGCATTTACTGATCTCAGTTTTGATCATGGCGTAATTGCTGTCCACGCATTTTTTTATTGCCACATCATAGTCTAATATTGGTTCCCTCACGTTAATAATTGGGTTTTTTTGCTCATCTTGAGATCGCCATACATAATATCTCCAATTCTTCTGATGCGTTCAGTAATCTCTCCCATGAGTGTTAGAATTAATTCCTTCGAGTCTTTAATTTTACTTTTTTTGAATAAACACCACTAAGTTACCTCCGGGCACATCTGGAACCCGCAGAATAATATCTGTCGACTCGATCTTTGTCGTCTTTAACCGCCCTTGCTTATCCTGAAAAACAACAACTTCATGTTTGTCCACATCTGCAAGACTCAAAAGAATAGAGAACTCATCCTTGACCTCGTCAAGGGTTGCATATTTGGATAAGTCACCTTAAGGCTTGCCTCGAGCAGATCTTCCGTAAATATCTACCTTTGTATATTACACTAAGACCTGTTTAAAACATTGGACGACGATGTATGCTCGTGCACAACTTTATAAGGTGGTGTCAGGGACCTTGACACAGCGTCGAGCACAGCGAGTACTTCACCGCCACATATTGGCGTATCAGTTATTGTCTGTGTTGGTAATGTTGAATACTAGACGGGAGTGCTATGTATTCCGCCGACATATTTTAAAAATTCTTTTGGTGGCGCCAATCCATACGAATCAAAATAAACAACTCCACATGGATCAATCGCATATGCAACCCAGTGAGTTCATGGACCAGAACTTCCGTCGAGATTAATGATGCCGGTTTCAACACTGGTTGTTTTGGTAATTGATCACGCATAAAAACACCTCTGAAGTTTTTTATGTTTATTTTCTTAGCAGCACCAAGTAAATCAAAATTGGACATGGGAAGCATGTCTAGCGAAGTGTCCCGGGCAGTCTCAGACCTGAGCGGTGAGCGGCTTGACTGTACCACGAATGAGGGTTTCTGGCAGTCTTAGACCCCTTCCATTTTTGGAAGGCCCTTTTTTCTGGAAGTCTTTATTCCGTGACCTGTTGCTTTCTTTAATGCCATCCCAGCAGCAGTTCCAAAAGCACTAAGTGGAGCTGCTCTTGCAACAGCTGGGGCTGCAGAGGCTATCAACGCTAGTATAACTGCAAGTAGTGGAAATATATCATCCGTCTTGGCGATGTGTTTAATGGCACCCGAAGAAAGATTAAGTCTAACACCAGTCGCTGATCGTTTGGCGTCATTGAAGTGCCTGAGTTGACGTTCTGTCAGGGATAGTTTATTTGTATTCTTCGGATCGCATGCGATCTGTGCCGATTTCAGCAATATTTTTATTCCAAATTCTTTTCTAATGCTGATTGTAGCTTTCTAATCTGACCTGGAGTCAGAGTAACACTAACATAATGATATGACACTATGATATCATGAGCAATTTAATTACTAATCGTGCAAATCGATTACATGTTTTCCACTGGGGCATCAATGACTCTCATTCGTCCACCAACACCTTCAAGCAGCATTGTTTTGTATGAGAGTATAACAGCGACTGCTCGATAATCAGTAACTGCAACTGGCAGTTCACTTACTCTAGCTCGAAAATGAATGTCAAGGACTGACTGTCTAAACAAATCTAGGTGTTACAGCGAGAAGTAGTAGATCGGATACAACGTCGAGAAATCCCGCTGAGATATTTGCAACCCAGAATCCACACTCTAATCACGCCCCATGAATGTCATCAAGCGATGATAAGCACGTTCAATGTGATTATTTTCAAAATCCAGCAACACTTCTTCAGACGGTTCTTGATATCCATTTATCCTCAATGAAACTTCACTAACCCCAAGTTGGTCAAATACCATATGATTTCGTATTTGACAATTATGTCGTCGGATATCTTGAAAAGCTATAAATACATGTCGTGCTGCTGAAACTCCCTGCTGTGATGCGATCTGCCATGCAAATGCGGCAACAGTTGTGCTCGTGATCGAGTCTGTAGTCATCGTCAACCATGATAGCGTTGATTTGCCGCCGCTGTCCATAAAAGAGAGCAGCCGTTGTTTTTCAGTGAGTGATGGTAACATTGTTGGCATCCACAACGAAAGCTTTGTCAGCGTCACATTTCCATGAAGTGCCGCAGTTTCACCCGCATTAGCACCTTCAGCGTGCCAGATAGCATCGTGGTCCGTGGTTTTTGACACACAAAAAAATAACCCGGTTAGAGGTCTCACTGACGCTTGTATTTTTCACCCTCCGTAGGAAGCTTTATTTTCGCAAATAAACTTGGTCTGTTCACCCTTCCTGCTGCTTTTGTAGAGGCAAGCTATGTAATCTGTAAATATTATGTTGCTGTTGTAAAAGAGTTTGTGGAGGTCAGTAAAAATACACAATTTTAACCTTTCGATGTTGCACGTGTTGTTTATATATGGCACGAGACAATCAGCATCGTTTCAACCTGCAGCAACGCACAGTCACGATGATGATTTTACCTAAAGTTGAGGGACCTTTGAAATCATCGCGTATGGGAGGTATGAAGTAAGAGGCCTCATTCATGTTCCTCTGAAAATATTTGTACGAACATCCGCGAATTCCTTACGCCTAACTATAACATATCACATACATTCTCTCTCTCTCTCTCTCTCTCTCTCTCTCTCTCTCTCTCTCTGTGGCATGTACAGATTTAATGTTGAAAATAGGAACGAATGTTTGTGTTAACCATATTGTGTATTTCACGGAGACTGTATTTTTCAAGTCACTTTAGCTGAATAAATCGATCGTGCATACAACATTATTTCTGTTGTAATCTATATTGTGTTTTATATCAACCTCAACACAACGAATAATAATATACTAAAGACAACTACAATAACAACAACAACAATAACTTATCTATTTGAACTGAAATGAAACTTCCTAAATAGCTATAAAGTTCAGTAATTCCAGAAGTGATGTACAGAGTTCTATGAGAGTACATGTATGTATAGAGTTAGTGGATGGGGTTAATTTTCTAATACCTTTTTACAAACAGTTTATCCTGTTTTATTGTTTTGGTGCCATGAATGAACAAGAATATACTTTAATGGTACAACACTCCCACGGTTCACCTTCCAAATCACTTAGTTTATACCTTTGCTAATTCAATGTACCTAGTAAAGGTGTTTTGTATCTCTGATTGGAAGTTTTAAACAGTTTATTCCCAGCGTCGCCTTCTGTGTAAAATATACTGAAAAAAGACTAAATGAGTAAGAATATTACAGTCTAATGCAGCTCTAAGTAAATGTTCTTTTTTAAGTTATAAATACAAGTTGGTCCAGTAGAACATCGTGAGCGTTTTGGCTATTGTTAAAAAACTCTATAAATTTGTGAAAACAATATAGATTGATGCCTTGTGTTTACATTTTGTGTGTTGTTTTAATAAGACTTCGTTTACAACAGAACTATGGATACAAGCACAATTCATGATATGTTAATCAAAGTCATCAAATCACCAACTGAAGTAAGTATATACATTTAAAAGAACATCGAATGCATTCAACAGTTTATGATTGCTTGCACGTGTAGTCGCAGGTCTTAAGAGCGCTTAATGAAAAACATATTGCTGTAATTAAATTTTTAATTTTGGGACTGATCATCTTGATGATAAATGTTTGACGTCTATAGAATATATTTATCTTTCTGTATATTTACTGAAGTTCTACGCGTGTAACTTCCAAATTCGGTTGCTGATAATTCGATCTCACCTTAACGGAAATTTTCACTTGAGTCACATATGTTCTCTCCTGTTTGAATACTAAGTAGGCAAATATTGAAATAGGGGCGGATATAGCTCATTTAATAATCCTAAATAAATTTTGCATATCAAGGACGTCTTTACAATATCTTTACGTGTGTAAAACCTCGCCGCAAACAGGACGTTTTAACTTTACAGATGGGTCGGATACTTAGGCAATTTCGGTGCAACTCTGCAATGAATTCATGCGTATTTCCAATAGCATTTTGATGTACTTCTTTCGTAGATGTCGTAGATTTATTTGCCTGTATTGAACATGTATAGTATGAATGTATCGTGAGTTTCCCAACACTATTGTCTCACATGCATGAAATATTAATAAAAATACCTGGGATTGTTATATGCACCAGCTTTTCTTCTTATAGTTTAGCTAAGTACATGGGCGCCCGCAGCATGGGTCAAGGGGGGTCACGTGGCCACCTGGAAATCATACTGCATATATATATATATATATATATATATATATATATATATATATATATATATATATATATATATATATATATATTCCACAAGTTTAATCATGCAAATGAAGCTGAAAATATGTCACAAGATTCTGTTCAAAACGCTTAATAAATATTAGCTTTAGTTTCAGAATGCTTCTTATACTAACTCTCCCGGCCATGACTAACTAACCCCCCACGCTAAAACTCCTGGCCCCTCAAAGTCCCGACTTGCAAAATCTTGTGGGCGCCCATGGCTAAGTAGTTGGTATTTGATACTTGGATCTAAAGGGAGATAGTACGTTTTTGCAACGTGTAATTTGGTAGCGGAGATTTCTCGACAAGTTTTCCACTGGGCAATCGAGGACATGGTTTTGGGAGTGTGTATCGCCAGCTTTGGAAGAAAGATACACTCCAAAATCGCGAACAAGCATCAAGCGTGTAAACGGGGACCTTGCTACAAATCATGATTTTAAGTTATTCTAGGCTAAAATAGTTGGTAGAAGCAAGGTTTTACCATTTTTTCAACCGAGGACGTCCTCGGTTGGAGGTGTGGCCTCGGTACGTTGATGTGTAATCTCTTGAATGTCCTCAGTTTACACCAAGTGCACACACACACACACACACACACACACATCAACACATACGCTCGCGCGTATATTGAGATACGTCAATAGGCATAAAGACTCTTGACTGGCAGAAACTTTAATGGCAAGTAAACTGACACTGAGTTGGAAAATTGCATTGTCTTTCGCTAAAATTATTCAAATTGATCGAATTTTGGGGTAATCAGGGTATTAACGTAGTACTGTATCAACTACCAATCAACTGCAAAATAACTGACAACCTCTGCTTCTTAAATTATATTCAAATATTTAATTTACGATCCAAAATATGCGATTATTTTGATGTATAAAAACAAGCCTTCATGTGAAATTTCATATGTGGAAATTTTCCCCGAAAAGGAGGAAAGATTCTGATTTATCAATACTGACTCATAGAGCTTTCGGCCTAAGGGAGGTAACTCTTATACCTAGATATCTCGTAAACAATCGTCTGCATAGCCAAAACGTGGCAGTCCTAATATTCTTAAATATATTTCTTTCAACAAAAAGTGTATGCAATGACCATGAGATGGTTTAGCTCTGGCTGTAAGCAGCTCGCAACAACCATATCATTCTGTACAACCCACCAAATTAGCACGTGACTATATCGCACGTTAGACAATATCAATCAGAAATATACAGTTTGACTATAAATGTAGTGGTTATAGAACCTTGTGTGGAGAGAATAATCAGTAATCATACATTCTATAATCAGTACTCATACATTCTATAATCAGTACTTGTACATTCTATAATCAGTACTCGTATATCCTACAATCAGCACATTGCAAATTATTGGCGTATTTAAGAACTGCTTTGTACGTATGATTCGAAACTATAACTCTACATGCTATTCGTTTCATGCACATACGTGAAAAGAGTTGCCGATTTTATCTGTGATTGATTGCAACAAATAACATGTGGCCACACATCGATTAGTTTTGATGTTATGACATATAATATGGATTTTGCATGAGCATTGTAATTGAAACTGTTCGACGAGTTAAATTTGACTTGAAATGAACACAAATGTAAGATTATATTAATTGCATGACGAAACAAATGCTTATTTAATTTTACCAAACCTCTGAAAAGTGTAATAAAATGGCTTTGAAATTCGATTAGATTCCTCGGTCGTTATGCCTTTCTTTCACATACCGTTGTGACGTCATTTGTTGCGCCATGAAGTGTTATTAAACGTGCTAAGTATCTGATAATTATGATATGGATATATTAACGTAAAAATCAGTAGTCTTGTGATACATTTGAAACTTAAAAGTTTTGAATATATACTTCATATAAATTGATTGTTAATAAATAATTGTTTTTTAACTAAGACTGATTATTAACAAAATATTAAAATATTTACACTTCTTTCATATTATCTTTCATTATGTGGCGCCAAAGATTCGGACAGTTTGTGTAATTAATCCAATTGTCATGGACATAGTCCCCGTAACCTGACTAAATCCTTTAAACAAAGAATCACGAGAAGGTAGAACTAGTTTTGTAAATAAACATAATACCGCAACTGAAATGATTAGCAAAATCTATGGGCTAAAATGTACAATTACCGAATCAAAACTAGCAGTATAAGAAAAAAAATACGGTCTACATACTTCGGCCATGAGTGTCTAACGCCATAGTAATTCGGCATAGAGTCGTCATTAAAATAGGTACACAACATCTTCAGAAGTCTGTCTGTCTCACTACAATAAAGCCACTTGCATCGCTCAGATTTATGGAGGGTGATTATCGGCATAATTCTATGTATGTATTTTCGATTAGTATGTGCTGAATATTCTATTCTACATTATTGTTACTACTCTGTGGTCTTTAACTAACTAAATAAAGAGAGTGAAAACAGATAAAATTTTGTAAAATTCAAAATACTATTTATTTCCCTAAAATAGAAAGTGAAAATAAAAAATAACTTAAAGTCAAGTATGTGAAATCCTAAATAGTTCTAAAAGTTTCATCACAAGTCCAAAAGTATCTAGTAATCTAAATGAGTTCCAGTGGTATTCCGAATGAAGTTCACTATTGTGCTGATGTACCAATAATACTGATGAATCGCAATGACATACTTTAAAATGTATTTAAATGAATTCACAGTAATTCCGAAACAGCTGTTAAATCAGAATAGTCCAAGCACTTTATAATTCCAATGAATAATTGAATTAAAATATATGAATCCTCTCAAGTAAACACAACTAAATGTATTCCAAGAGTGATGTTACTTCTGGGAATAACTAATTTCCAGTAAATCATCCTTTATATATATATATATATATATATATATATATATATATATATATATATGTTGTTAAGAAAGAGTTAGTGTTATATATATATATATATATATATATATATATATAAAATGAGGCGCAATAAAAGAAACAGAATGAGGCTCACCTAGCCACTACGAAATCACTCTCACTGTAAACAAGGAGAAGTACTTTAACAGCTAGCCAGTACGAAATTAGTTCAGCTGGATTTCCCATGGAGGAATCCTATGACCTGTAGTAAACTCATCAACATGTTTACTTCAATTAAAGTACATGGCGCTATCTTTGAAACAATGAATCTGTTTACAAGAATGATCTCATCTCACAGTACAAATTCGATATATTATTTTGTAAATGACCATTTCAGTCGAGAATCATGAAAATTAACACACATAATATAAATATACATAACATTTATGCTATTTCGAATTTTCTGTGTGACTGAGATATACATTCTAGATTGCCTTTTATATCTGTCAGTATTTCTTTCTAAAACTGATATGTGTGAGGTTGGAATACAGCAAATTCATATTTTCAAACACCATGCGCTTATTTTCAGTATTGCACACTTCAACATTCATTACATAATTCCATTTCTAAGTCTCCTCGTTGCATTCGGACAGTTTTTTTGATTGCATATTAATCACCATAACGGTTTCTTTTGATTACATATTAATCACCATAACGGTAATAATGCCTAACATTGCAGAAGTTACAATGTAGCAATGTGAAAGTTTTAAGTAAGATTTGAGCATAATACAATGTAGTAGAGTGAAAGTTACGAGTAAAGATGTTAGCATAATGTAAATTGGAATAAATGTCATCAACGTTAAATGTTTCATAATGGGTCGTAACTGTAATTGCCCATTGTGGTAACAGATGGAGCTATCAGATTAATCACTAATGAGAACCACAATCCTGGTACAGTATATTATAGATTTTACTCATGCAAGAAAACAGCCACGGATACCCTATTCCACTCACGAGCTTCGTTTAACCTACCGTATCGAGAGAGAGAGAGAGAGAGAGAGAGAGAGAGAGAGTGAGGATGGAGGGCAATAAACTCATTTAGTTATTGCCCAACTATAATGGTAAAATTTTATAATTCCTTTAAAAATTATTTATTTATTTGTTTGTTTACGTATTTGTTTTTATTTTTTATTTATTTATTTATTTATTATTTATTTAATTATTTATATATTTATTTTTTCCTCTTATTGGGATGAACTATCAAGTATAGTCCTTTGAAATGTAACCAACGCAGATAATCATTTGATATAGATAATGAAGTAAATATGCTTTTATATGCTTCTATAACGTTGTTCAAAGTTAGGGGATTGATTCCCCCCATCTGACCATTCGTTCTGTCTGTAAATATAGCATAAGGAAATTGAGGATCAAGCTTGGAATGAGGTCTTTGGAAGTTACTTACCTTGTCTCTTTTATAGTATGATAGTCAGGGTCCTAGTCAGAACGGGTCATGGGGGTAATCTGAGGAAATTTTAGTCGTTCTGTGTTGTTATTAAAATGTCGATAATAATAATAAAAATAATAATAATAATGATGATGATGATGATGATGATAATGATCTACAATTATGGGCTATTGTTGAATTTAAAACCTTGTTTTACTGGGCTGTGAAATATATTTGTTTTTAAAATGTATATCTATATAGTTTTGAATCAGACTGAGAAACTTGAAGGCAATTATTAGATAACAGACCTCTTACAAATCATCCACATACATGAAGATGTAAAGTTTAAACGCATCGATGCAAGCAGGCTATCTCACACCTGTACTTAAACAAAATTCAATTGTTGTCAATTATTCATTCCTGTTTTAAGATAGGTCTGTGAAATCATTTACAGACGTGTACAAATATAACTTGAGAGGAATTATCTAAAGATCATTCATTGGAATTACTAAGTGCTCTTTGGCTGGATTAACACATTATTAAGAGCTCATTGAAAGACATTTTGGACTGAATTATTGTGGTACATCAGGACATTCAAGACTATTGGAATATCTGGTTATTCAAGACTATTGGTACGGTAAGACGTTCAAGACTATTGGAATTCATTCGGAACATTCTATAATTTTGGACTTATACAAAATTTATGATTATTTGGGATTTAATTCACAATTTTGTAATAACACTAAGAGAAATCAATTATTTTGTTAATTTTTTTAAACTTGTTGGATTCGCGTTTCTTCTTTTACATAATTCAAGACTAAAAATGTGTGTAACGAGTGTACACGTAAAAGCATGGACATTCGTGGGAAAGAAAACGTAGACCTGTGATTGTGGATATAGTGAAAGAACGTACAGTACGTGCATATTGTTTGTCAGCATGTCTGTTACTGGTGACAATGAAGTTCAGGAAGCAACGTATGCGTCAAAAGAGCGGCATTACAAAAACTTATGGAATTTATGGACACCAAACCCAGGAGAATGAAGAGTTCCTTGACCCTGAGCACATGCCACCACCCAAGGAAACAAAGCAAAAGCATGCTACAGAATTAAAGAGAATTAGAGCTATAAGAAAAGGCATTTGAATTGAAACGGAACTTTATAAACTGGAATTAGTAAACGAAAAATTAGTAATGCAACATGGATTGGAAATGAAGCATTTGAAAATTGAGCTAGAAAGATAAAAAAACATCAAGAAAAGACCTTCACCTTCATTGCAATTTAAAGCAAAGCTTTACTCATATGACGATGAACAAGATACATTGACCTTCCTAACAGAGTTTGAAACAGTTGAGAAGCAGGCTAAGAGGTCTGATGATTTGAAGGTATCGCAGCTAAAGACTCCCTTGAAAGGTCAAGCAAGACATGTTGCAACTCAATCTTGTGGTGATTATACTGAGCTCAAGAGAGGGTTGATTGATCGCTTTGGAAAGCGGCCAAATGAGCATTTCGCTACGTTGGTGAGCGTGAAGAAGAAAAGTACTGAGACATATCAAGGTCTGATGGCTAGGATTAATCAACACATAAAACGTTTCTTGGATGATCCTGACCCAGTTATTTGTCTCCGTGAGGAATTGTTCCTGAAAGTCTTGCCACAAGATCAGCCACAATGGATTAGGAGAAACAAGGGTTCTGGTTCAGTTGTTGAAGTTGCTTAAAAAAGATTGTATTCATACTAATACGCAACAGAAAGGGCAGAGTAATAAGCCTAGTAAAAAGCTAAAGATGAGTACTAACAACACAAATGTTCAGAATTCACAGCAGCAAGTGAAACAAACATCAAAGAAAAATCTATCCCAATATTAGAGCAGTCATCGATGCAAGCTATGAGGATATATTGCTTGGAATTGTCGGACAGATAATGGAACACATCATAGCAATCCCGAAATTTATTTTGTCAGCCATCAATTGGAGAAAGGTTTTTTCTTTTGTAAACAGGAATTTTAAATGGACTAGAGATGTTTGTCAAGGACACTGGTTCGGATATGACCTTGATAAGTGAGTGTCTCATCGACGAGAGCTGCAAGCTGGATGGGCATAAGGTAACATTATATACCGAAGTTGGTCGACCCTTTACGGAACAGTTGGCTGTGATAAATACTGACACCCCGCATTACAGGGGACCAGCACAAGTGGGGCTTGTCCCAAGTTTAGCCGCCGAAGCTTTATTTGGAATGGGTATTAGTAGCAAGAATGGGATATTTGTTATTACCAAATCTTTGGCACAATTAATCAACGATGAGACGGCTGTGGAGAATACTAGAAGACGTGAGGATGAAGACGAGAATGGAGTTGCCAAAGAAAGCATCGAAACAGAAGATACTGATCAGCGTGATGATATTCAAGCTGACAAACTTTCGGCAGTGACTGCGGATAGGTTATCTATCTAGGCTACAGTATGCAGATATTTCCCTGCAAAAGATTAGAGAGAACTCTTTTGCTACTCGTGAGGAGGCTGAGGATGAGCCAGATGCATTTTTGTGAGAACAATATTTTTGCGGAGAAAACGACAATCAGGTGATGGTTCGCATGGAGCGGAGCAAATTGTTGTACCAACAGGATTACAAAAAAATGATAATGGAGCTGGCAAACGATCGACTCATTTCAGGTCACTTGGCTATGTGAAAAACGATAGATAGGAATCTCCAATCATTCGTTTGGTCTGGAGCGTTTGCAGAAGATTAATGATATTTTACAACGTATCTTGAATTTGAATATCAGATTTCAGCAAAACGGTCTGCAGGCGAGAAGGCACCAATTGTTTGCCCACCAGTGATAAGAGAACAGTTCTCAATAATTGCAATGGATATTGTGGGGTGCGTTATCTAGAACGAAGTATGGATGCTAGTACATTGTGACGATGGTTGATGATGCTACGAGGAACCCCGAGACTTTGTTTTCTGAAGGATATGGAAGCAACAATATTGGATGCAAATCTGGATCAAAGACTCATTCGGTTCTCAAACAGTCAATGGTGTTCCCCTTGTGTATTAGTTAAGAAGAAATATGAAACTCTTCGGCTCTGTATATATTACCGTAAGCTTACTTCAAAAACATTCAACGACCTGCTAGAATAGCCCAAAATTCAATGTTTATTCGAAATCTATTGTGCCTTGTTTCTTTGGGAATAATAAGAGAATTTTAGGTGGATATCTACAGTAACTATCTGTTGGATTTCCACATTAATGGATGGTCACTGAAGGAGTTCTGAATTCATTTACTAAATTTAAATTAGTGACTTTAAGGTTTATGCGTGCAAGTAGTAACATAAGCTTTATGCAACTTTTATCATTTTATTCAATTACCAAACCAGCAAAATAACTTCTCAAAAACTGCATCGAATACATTTTTTTTTAATTTTTTTTTCTCTTAAGAAGGGAGTTGTTATCAGTCAGCATACTATAGTGCATATCAGGTTCCATCTGTTAGTAGGGATAATTCGCCAGAACATTCATCCCATCATCCAGGATATTTGATACCAGAGACTGTCAACTGGCACAGCTGTGTTGTTTATCTTCCCAGGGCTATTTGAGCTTGGTCCTTATCTATGCCCTTAGATAAGCACAAATGTTAAACAAATTAAAATTCTTTATCTCTAATTTTTGCTAAAAAAAATGACATAGTCACAGAGCAGGTAGTCATGTGGCTGAGCTTGGTACCGTAAGCAAGAGAGTATTTGGTTTATGAACCTAGCAATTAATGTTTTATCGAAATAAGTACTCGCTATGTCCTGATTGGTCTCGATTAACACAAACCTGTTAAATATTTCTTTTTTTATTTTGATATTTTTTTTCTTCTCATGAATAACATACACATTGTAAAACATCGATACACATCGTCCCACAGTGTATGGATTTGGAAAGGGTACTACTACTACTACTACTAATAATAATAATAATAATGATAATAATAATAATCAAGTAACGAATCCAATGGGACCCAAAAAATCTTAGTAATATTAGAATTTCGTTACAGAAATCGAGGCAAAATATTTTTTACAATACTAACAGGGACTTTGCCATATCCTATATTTCATTTATCTGATTTCGTAATAAATGAAGATTAATGTGATAATTATGTCAAGATATTGTCCTCTCATATCTAAATTACATTTTTGTTTTAAATGTACGCACTAACAGAACGGTCTTGATGGTCACCATAAATTAAACCAGTTATACCTGGTTTGATCCGCCAATTTACACAATAAGGTGTGATATTAAAAATCGTCTGCCCGGCCCACACCCTGAAGGCATTTGCACATGCCTGCATTAATTGTATTCAAAGGATCTTCCCACATAAGAGTTTTCTCACACTCAAGCTTTATACATTGTCCAATCACAAACTCGCCATTGTTTGACATTAAACTATATATTGTCCAGAGAGAATCCAAATAAAAGAAAGACATTTTGTGTCAGATGTACCTATCCGCTAACACTGATAAATAACACTCTGGGATGATTAAAACCTCTTTTGTTGTAGCAACACCAATGTGTTTACCACAACACTGCAATGAATTGCTACGGCGGCGGACAAGGATGGCTCAAGTATGTAGCCTGTGTATTGTTTGTTTTGCTCAACGGCAGCTTTCAAGTTGTTATTTTGGCCACTATGAACGGTGGCAACAGACCTAGCGAATAGTTTTGACATTCAGCGCTATATTTCATTTTAACATTAAGAAGTAAACTGATGCGACAAGCTGGAAATGGTAAGAACTTAATTAATATTGTTCTATTAGAATCTTTTCTTCTTAATTATTCTGTATCCCTTCGAGTATAAAAATTATATTTAATGTTTCCTTTTTGTTTCGAAAGGGTATATCCCTCCTGAATAAAATGCAGTTTATTTAGAGTAAACATCAGCGAAATTATTAGAAATATAAAGGTTTGACTGCATAACGAAAAAACGCTATGACATACTCTGCACCATCGCCGCTAAGTATGCGCCAATGCTCTTTGGCGATTTACTGTCCGATTTTGTGTATTATACCTGCGCCGGCCAGCATGGCGGACACGTAATTTAACAACGGTTCAAATTAGGTGGCCCCTTTAGTTTCTTTAGTTGTGATTACTTGCTAATATCAATGTAATGCATATACTGACTGTAATTTGGTCTTAGCCAAATTCTTCCAGAAAATGTGTTATGTGATTTTGCAAATGAAGCACTTCAACTATGAAATCTTCAGTTTTTGGGGTGCGTATTATTTGCACGTTGTCAAGCTCTTCCAAGTACATCTTGCATTTAGTTCGGAATCCCATGATGCTTAACTGCAAGTGATCGGTTTTGAAATATACCAAACCTGTGAAATTTGAGCTATGACATAGAAATTCCCTTGTTTGATGTCAGATATCTACGATCACGTTATACTCTCAAAATAATTTTTTTTCTTACATACAGTACGGAATAGGGTAATTTAAACTAAATTTGAAGTTTACAGACGGACGGACATACGTACATCCTAGGCACCGACCAATGTTACCCTATATACTCCACGTCATACGCAGGGGAGAATATATATATATATATATATATATATATATATATATATATATATATATATAGGTGTGTGGGTGTGTATGTGTGATTTGGATTTTTAACTTAGCTTTAACAATTTTTCAGTCATATCGCTACGATATCTGCAGCGTAGCAGTTTATAGTGATGTCTAGCACTGGAGCATCATGCCGCAGACATGTAGTATGATGTCCCACCCAGTCACATTATCCTGACACCAGGCCGACCAGTCCTAACACTGACCTCTTAATGCTGAGCGCCAAGCGAGGCAGCTGTTAGTACCATTTTTATAAGTCTTTGGTATGACTCGGCCGGGGATAGAACCCACGACCTCGCGCATCCGAGGAGGACGCTCTAAGCACTAGGCCACGAGACCTGGCCCAGCATGTATGTATATATATATATATATACATATATATATATATATAACATATATATATATATATATATATATATATATATATATTTGAACTTAACAAAATGGTACTAACAGCTGCCTTGCTAGGCGCTCAGCATTAAGGGTTAGTGTTACGACTGGTCGGCCTGGTGTCAGGGTAATGTGAATGGGTGGGACATGATGCTACATGCCTGCAGCATAATGCCCCAGTGCTAGACATCACAATAAACTGCTACACTACAGACGTCGTAACGATATGACTGAAAAATTGTTAAGCTACGTTAAAAATCCAAATCACACACACACACACACACACACACACACACACACACACACATCAATTTGACGCTGTGGTTTCATCAAACTTGTGCAAGTCTTTGTCAAACCCCTACCTGTTACTTTAGTTCCCTATACGGTAACGTCGTTGTAAATTTTGGAACTTAGACATTATGTCGTTTAAAATTCTATATGATAATAATTTCAGATAATACTGATGATCATATGAGCAAAATATTACATCGCTCCGTCGGTTATTTAGAGTTCTGGTGCCTTCACCCTTTTTCAAATATTAATCTCGGCAAACCTGTTTGCTCATTTCAGCCGACTTACTTTTTTCTCTTCAGTATGGCCACTTTCTGAACGTTTTCAAGAATTTCATCATTGAAAGACATGGTGGAGAAAACACATGGAACCAAATCACGTAAGTGGAGCCTTTGTCTACCAAATGTTTAAGCGTCGTCCCCAAATCCTAATATTTCTTTTTCTTTTCTTTTCCTTTTATCTTGAAATAAAGACAACACCGACAGGAAGTACAATGGCAAGCATGATTCTGTGTCTGACAAAAATAAAGGTATTAATGTAATAATAAGTTGTTTATTATGGCAATGTTTGTAAGATGTCAGTTGACAAAAATCCAATTGACATCAGATTATTTACCAACATGATTTGTCTTGTGTTTATCATGCCATCCATCTTATGTGGTGTTGTGCTTTTAGTGGTTTGATTTTTATTACATACAACCTGCAAGTCGGTTTTTCCAGACGTTAATCTATTTTACATATATTCTCGACAATATCCAATTCTCGCAGAATTCTGTGCTTATCATTTAAGTCACTATTCTTCCAAAAAACACAAAAACCAACATGCTATTAAAACACAAACACACTACTTTTTAAAAATGTGTTCAAGATAATGATAGATTTATTATGGTCATATTCGTGACACAACATTATCAAAGAGAAAGTGAATTAGTTGCTATATGTGTAACGTATGATTCGTTTCATACGGTGCACCACAACATGAATTGATAAAATTATAAAAATAACCCTGTATAGTATTTCTTTCTTTCTCTTGCTTTTTGCTTTCTTAACTCTATATTTTTTAAACATAGTTTGCTTCTTGATTCTCACAGGGTCTTGCTAAAAGGAAACAAAGATAAATCTATTCAGTTTACTCGACCGTAAGCAACTGACCTTGACAGAGCGGTAAATTTCATTTCTAGGGACGTAACTGCTTGGTGTAAAATATTTGAACTTTAATATTGGCTGAAAATCTAATGCCAACAAATACGGACATGCCTATAACGTCCCTTCATGATGAGTGTGATACGTTAGCCATGTTATAAGTTTGTTTTCCTATACTGGCGTGTGGTCTGATACAAATCCTCTATAAACTCTGGGATCACCTACCGTTCGTATTCGTACTGCTCTACCAAAAACAGTGGGGAAATGGCTGTAATAAGTTAGCTGAAGCAGCAACCTACGACATCACTGGAATTGAATGAAGCTGAGACGAATTATAATTTTATATGATAGGTCGTTTTATAAAATGTGACCGGGCAAAACGTTAACTTAATCAAAAATGACGGAAAAACGTTGAACTAATTAAATGTTACTGGGTAAAACGTTCAAGTCATCAAATGTGACATGCCTTTCTAACATCGATTACCTAAGATTTGTACCCATAATCGATTTCAGCACATATATCGAACGATTAACCAATCATTCAATTAATCACGCAAGCGCCGGCCACAACACTGAGCAAAAAACGTCCATTAAACTCTACAGCTCCTTCGCAAATTTCATTTAGCACAAATGTTCTTTTTAGGTTACAGACTAAGTGCGACACATCCTTTGACGAAGCCAACGAATATAATGAAGACCTATTGGAAAATCTCATTTCTCTTGCGAAATCAATCTTAGGTATGTCCTCACTCTTTTCTTTGTAAGATATATCTCTCTCTCTCTCTCTCTCTCTCTCTCTCTCTCTCTCTCTCTCTCTCTCGCTCGCTCGCTCGCTCGCTATATATATATATATATACAAAATTTTAACTATTTTCGTATTTTCTGATATAATTCTTGGCCTTAGCTGAGTTTGATACGAAAGTTTTCTATGCTATGATTCTGTTAACCCGTACAAAAGTAAGGTCAATAAAGATAAGCTTTTAGCTGAGTACTGAAAAATAATGGACCGAGATCATGTGGCGTTGAATGTCGGGCATTCTACGCCACATGAACAAGACCCCAATAGTTTTCTGTACTCGGTCAATTAACCTTTTATTAAATACGTAAACTAAGCATAGTAATCATTTTGTTAATTATTGTAATAGCCCAATCGGATCAAAATATTATTTCCACGTTTTATTGAATAATTTACACGTCTTTGTATGAATGAAACCTAAGCATCGCTAAGTAATACACGAAACAGTATTGCTTTAGAAACTCGAGCGTACATGGATTGATTCTTATTCAGCAGTGAGCGAAACGATGTTTGTTAAAGAAGATGAAATGTCATGTAGCCACACCAACACAGTGAAAGCTTGGAAGTAGGAAAAAAGGGCAATGAAAATTAAAGATGCAGTTATGTAAAAATGAGCCAAAACAATTCCTTTAAAATTTGATCGTTGTGATTGCACTTATTGGATGTTATTGTCATTGTGGAAAGTAAATCTGAAGTATGCAATGTTTGCACGATTATTGTGAAAATAGTGTGGCCCGTCGGTCTTAGAAAATACGTGAAAATAAGGATAACGACTCACTTTATAATCGCTTGTGTTTCATTAAATTCTGTAGAGGTTAAATCAATGTTATTCAGAGTGAATAAATTGGCATTGAAAAAGAGGTTGTTCACTGATACATATAAATAAGCTCTCTCTCTCTCTCTCTCTCTCTCTCTCTCTGTCTCTCTGTGTTGCCATTTTTATTTAGCCATTAGCCAGAAGTAGTTCATCGAATGCAGGTACGTGTTTATCCTTGAAGGAATCAGTGAATACTTTTACTTTACTACGGTCACAACCGTTGGCCATTGAAGCGTAGCAACATTGTAAAGCTAATGGGATTGCTAATGATTGTGATCACAGTTAAAATCGCTACTTAAAAATGTTACTACTATATGCAATTAAGAATGTTTCTTAAAACTATGTGCACCGCTTCGGTGGCCTAGAGCGTCCGCCTTGGATGCGGGATGTTGCAGATTGGAATCCTGGCCGAGTCATAGCAAAGACTAAAGCTGGTACTAGCAGCTGCCTCGCTTGGTGCTCAGCATTAAGATGTTAGTTTTTGGACTGGTCGGTCTGGTGTCATGATAATGTGACCGCGTGGGACATGATGCTACATGTTTGCAGCATGATGCCCCAGTGCTAGATATCACTATAAACTACCACACTGTAGACATCGTTGCGAAATGGCTAAAACAGTTAAAGCTACGTTAAAAATCCAACACACACACACACACACACACACACACACACACACACACTTAATACTGTGTACCGTTTGTCGTTGAGTGTAACAGGTATACGATCCTGTATGGGTGGTGCAAAATATCGAATAGAAACAGGTCATGTTCAATTCAATCACTGACAATTGATAAAAATTTGAAACGTGAAGCCTACCTTTCGTTATTCGGGGTTCATTTGAAGGCTTTCTTGATGGCGCCTTCTTACTGATTACATAAATGCATTCTAGAGGGTCGACAGTCTTGACACATGTTAAGATTTAATCATCCTGGTGGAGGGAGGGGAGAGGAGAGAGAGAAGGAAAAGAAGGAAAAATGACATAGGCCTAAATTTGGAAGTACAGGTCTGACTAGCATACATAAGGTCAGATGTACTTCTTAAAAGGAAAAAGAAAATGTTCCAAAAGTGATATCGCCAATGTGGCGATATAATTTTTCTTTCACCGATATATTTCAATATCTCACACGAAATCTAGAATAGATAGATGATATATACGTTTTTCTAGTATTTAGAAGGAAATATTTCGTGAGTGTGGTGGGGAAAAATTGAATTGTCACTCGTTACAATAGAAAATGTTTCCACTTCATGAATTAAATATATTTTTATATCTACTAAATAAAACGTAGATTTTCTTTGTATTATGTATTTTCTAAGACAAAAGCCGTCAATTTGCATGAATTTTGTCTCCATTATGTGCCAGTGTGAATAATGGCTGCATTACTACATAGAAAGAAAATCCATCTTCTACAAATTTATCTTGTGTAAATAATGCTTCAAATTGTGTGCTTTGTCAAATTATGATTGTTATGACTATTTTGAAAGAAAAGAGTTTTATTTTAGTTGACATATTTCTTGCACGGATTAATGCAGTAAAGATTGTTGGGGTTGGGTAAAATCCGATAGAATTCAGAGTGTGATATTTTTAAACAAATGATTGTAATGATTTTGAGTTTACTCCTATGAATTTTTATTCTTAATATTTTTCATTTCTGCATTCAAACGTGAATGTTTTGATCTTGGCAACCGTGCGGTCTAGTTCTGCAACATACCCTGCACCCAAATTTCTATTGTCATTTAATTTATGTTCATCATCCATGTCTGATGTCTCCATCTTTTTCAAACATGATTATGATTGCACTGAAGGTTTGAATCGCTATATAAATAAGTTAACAATTTTATTTCTCTGTTTAACCAAGAGATATATTTCTCCTGTAAATTTGTCTTTTGACTTTAATCATGTGCCGGATTCATGTGAGAAACTAATTTAAGACGTTTTTGCTTGAGTATAGTTTTAGGCATCATTTTATGGTGCCTCCTTATTGATGAAATAAACGTATACTAAAGAGTCGACAGAACTGACACATTTTAAGAACTGTCCATCCTTTTCCGATACTGAACACTTTGATATGGCTAAATGGGGTGTCATACAACAATTGCTTTGCAATTTTCCCCGTGTAACTATTTAGATGCCAAGTTAGGCAAGCGATGGAAGACACACACTGTATGATACAGGTCATAGCTGGGGTCATTCCAACACCGAGATGCAAGTGACAGGGCATACACATAGGTCTTCTTCAGCCGGTAATAAAAATGGTAATAAATATACTTACATTTATGCGTCCTGAATTTTCTCAGAATGTACTTTCTTAGTTCTGCAAATCCGAATGACATGTCCTGCAAAATCTGATACACACCGAAACTGTACTGGAATTTCGAGTACATTTCCAATTGAAATCTGCACTGAGTTGATCCAATAATCCAGTCTATCATAATCAGAAAAGAGGACCTGAGTAGGATCAAGTTAAAACAAAATCCATCCATACCAGACCAAATGGAAAAGTTGTTGCAATGCGCATCCATGCACGATATTACTCTAAATTTTAATTTTAAGTAACGACAATTATTTTTGAAACTACACTCGAGCTCGCGAGGAAGGTCAAGGGTCGCTGGGAGGTGCTACTTGCGCATTAATATTGTTATTGTGTATTATGAATCTATGGTTCACCTTGTAAGCTATCAAGAAATAATTTAGCCATTGTCTTTCATTTTAGACCCAATGCATGGAACGGCGTCCCATATTGTATATGTGTGTCGTGTTTCTCTTGGATTTAACATTAAATAAACCCTGATGCACAGCGCGACAAGAAAGGTATCAATTATTTTTCTTTTCTTCTCTTTGCATTTACCTAACGTTTTGGAGCAAGTCGTCTGCTTTACATTTTTCAACCTTTACCTGTGCCACTATTGTGCGGATCTGCCGTAAACGCTACTCCATACGTCATACATACAACAATCATTGCACAGTGTCCTATTGCGCAGTTATACATCCTTCTTCAAATTACGTAACATTATTATATTTCAGGTCTTCCACTGGAGCCATTGCTAGAAATGTTCGGGGAGTATTACTTTCATTGCATGCGAAAGAAAGGATATAATGAAATGTTTCGGAATCTTGGATCCAACATATTGGAATTCCTACAGAACCTTGACTCCATTCACAGCTTCATGAGGAAAGAGTATCCAGATATAATTCCGCCATCATTCCGCTGTGATGAGGAATCTGCTACAGACCGCATGATTTTGCATTATTACTCCGCCAGGAAAGGACTTCACCCAGTTGTTGTTGGTATGATGGTATATACCAGATGAGAATCATGATAATGATGTGATGTTATTGTTGTTCATGATGATGATGATGACGATAATGGTCGTTTCTATTCACAATCTGACAGCATTTATTTTAAATGCATTTGAAGATAAACATTGCGCAACCTTAGGAAAAACGTAATGTAATCTGTAGAAAAAAACCTATGATCTCATGGATTCTTTTTTTTGTTTAACAAAATTGTATCAGTTTAGTGCGTACAGCATATTAATCACGAGCGTAAGAAAGAAAAACGTCAAGATGATTCTGTTTAGTACATGCAAAATTTTGAATTTTTGGTGGGCGTTAAAGAAAATGAGACTACTTTCCCAATTACTATAGAACAATGAAAACAATCACATCAGGACATCTGTGCATGAACTCGAGTGCCAGTCTGGTACAGTTTGCTTTTATTTCATTTAAGAAGATTGTAAATCAAATTTCTTCTTCTTGACTGTTCTTTATTTTGTATTGACGTCACGAGCCATTTTTATGGTTTCCTTTTTTGTAGAAGAATAGTTCATTGGGAGGTGAAAGTCTCGGTTATTTTCATACTGCTCTTTCGATGTTTAAACCGAGGATGTTATGCTTGCTGGTTTAAAAAGTAACTTATATATATATATATATATATATATATATATATATATATATATATATATATATATATATATATATATATATATATAATTTTTATATTTTTTTGAGTATGTCATATAACAACATTGTCATAGATCATTTGTGATAAATGTTTTATATTTTGTGATATAAGACTCTATTTGATGAATTCAAGGCTATAAAGTTAGTTAACTCACCAAAATGATGACCGAATATTGCGTCTTTTCCAAATGAAGTTTTGTTGATAATACCCGGATGTGCGGAATCAATAGTAAGAGTATTCTTATTACAGGTGTAATAAAAGAGGCCGCAAAGACGTACTACAAAGTGCAGCTGAATGTAAATGTTGTTTCCATTACTGAAGACACAGTTGCGGAGGATAGGGGAGCCAGACAGCATGTGGAATTTGACATTCAGGCTAAGAAAATTCAGGAAAAGATGATAGAAGACATCACACCAACGTTTCTTGCCCAGACGAAGAAAAACAGCGAAAAACAAATACTTCAACAGGTCTGTACAGATGCAATTGTAAGAAATGTATGTAATGACACTATTTATTCGCCTATGGCTTCCACCCCTGTGCTGAGCACACCACAGACCCATACTGTTAGTGACCATATCCTCCAAATTACAATTTTTACTTTCAGAAATAGGAAAGCTATAATTTGGTTGGTGAATCATATACATCATACGTGTTATCGGCGCCCAAAAGATCTACTTCTTATAAGCTGATCTCAATTTTATCAAGTTAAATGCACCGGCAAATTAGGATTGTGAAATCACCAACAAAATGCATTGTGCGACGGTAGAGCTAGGTCTACGATGTTTTCAGATGGTGTGCATAGGGTCACGTTAATGTGGCCATAATGTCAGTCTAAGCAAACATTAGTGGGCCAGAAAGAAATATTATTCATTAGCAGCTTTTAAGATCAGCTTTTTTTTTTCGAGTTTATTTGTAGGATCGGCGTATTTTCGAGTTTATTTATAGGATCGGCTTATTTTCGAGTTTATTTATAGGATTGGCTTATTTTCGAGTTTATTTGTAGGATTGGCGTATTTTCGAATAAAATTGTAGGTAGATAATGGGAAATAGGACGTTCGTGACTTTATTAAAATTATGCATTCAAATTCAGTGGCATTATTTTCGAATTAATAGTCATACTAATCTA